>JADGJK010000387.1:0-16210 GCA_027600645.1 Nowakowskiella sp. JEL0407
CTACGACGACTACTTCAACTACGACGACTACTCCAACTACCACGACTACCACCACGACGACTACTTCAACTACCACGACTACCACCACGACGACTACTTCAACTACCACGACTACTCCAACTACCACTACCACTACCACGACTACTCCAACAAAGACTACAACTACGACGACCACTTCCACTACCACCACTGTAATTATCTTTTTCTTTAAACTTATTTTTTTTTCTAACCTTTTTATTTCCTAAAATTTTTCTCATCTGATGATTTGCATTTCAATAGACGACCACCACAACTCCAAGCGCGAGTGTAAGCTTATTCACTTCAGTAACTTATTAATTTTTTTAAATCTCAATTCTCTTCAGACTACCACTACTTCCAAAACCACTACATCAACTGTAAGTGATAAATATTCATTTTCTTCTTTTCGCTGGTTTTAAGATGTGTTTCTATTTTATTTTTATTTATTTTTTGTATTGAAGACCACCAGCTCCACTCCAATAACGAGTGTGAGTTTGTTACTTTCCTTTCGAAAGCAAAATATCTCATTTTCTCGCTTTTTTAGACCACGACAACTTCTAAAACCACCACATCGACAGTAATTCAATTTTTCTTGTCTTCAATTTCAATTATCATTTTATTAACGATTTTTCTAGACAACAAGCACGACACCAACCACCACTGTCAGTTTTGTGTGTTTTCAAGTAAACCGAAACAAATTGATTTTAATTTTATTTTTTTAGACCACAACAGCTTCTAAAACCACCACATTAACAGTATTTCAAATTTAGTGATCTTCTTTTTCCAATTCTAATTTATTTATTTTTTGATTTTACAGACGACCAGTACCACAACCGTGAGCTATATTTTATAAGTTAATCTCTGCGAAGAACGATTTTACATTTATTTTTAGACCACCACTACTTCTAAAACTACTTCAAACACGGTAATATTTCTGAATTGTATTCTCGCGTGTGTAATTTTAGTTTTTAATGCGTATTCAATTAATAGACGACCAGCACTTCAACGACTTCAGTTAGCACTCTTATTTCCGTAATTTGATTAGAAATTGCTAATTTCAGTTTCTAGACCACGACATCAACTACTTCCAGTACTACGATATCCACAGTAATACATGTTTATTATTCTCTGTTTATTTTTTCTAATATTCCCTCAAAATAGACAACCAATCCAAGCGCGACCGTGAGCTTCATTAATGAAAAAGTTTCAAATTAAAGAATCTCTAAATTTAATTTCTTTAGACTACGATTTCATCAACATCAACTAGCACATCGACTGTGAGCTTTTATATTTTGTATTCTTAAATTAATTAATCCATATTTTTCAGACGAGCACAACTCCAAGTAGCAGCACCACAACGGTGGGAGATTTTGTTAAAGAGATTGTTAGAAATCCTAATTTATTTATTTTTGAAGACCACCACAAGCCCTGTTACTTCTGCATCAACGACTTCTAGTTCTACTTCACAAGTTGCTTCGTCCACAACAACGTCTATTGCTACCAGTACACCAACTAATCTCCCTGATTGGGAATTCTGTAGTGTCAGCAGTCAATGTGCGAATCGCTGTTGTTCCAACCAATATTCAGACGATGGCAAGTATAAATGCACTCCTGGAGGAACGCTTTGTATTACTACTGCTCCATTGTTGGGCGATTGGGAATTCTGTACTGCTAGCAGTCAGTGTCAAAATGGATGTTGCTCGGTGGAGTATTCTGGTGATGGCAAGTACAAATGTACTCCAGGCGGCACACCAAGTCGATGTCTCGTTGGAACGCTTACTTCGAGCACAACAAAGTCGACCACCACAACCCAGCTTTCAACGACAGTGAGTGTAACTCCGATTTTATGTTATTGTTTTTTAACATTCATTTTCAAACAGTCACCAACAACCTCTCCGTCTACTACGACAGTAAGTCTTGATTATCTAAAAATGCAACTTATTTATCTGTATTTATTGTATTTATTAGTCAAAATCAACCACGACCACTTCAACCTCAAGCAAATCGTCAACAACGATTTCAAGCACAACTACAAAGGTTAATATCAATTTTAATTTGCACAGAGTCTTGTCAGGTTTTCTTATTTTTCTATTTATTTAGACATCGACCACAGCTGCGACTTGCACGGCTACTCCTTTCGTTGTTAACACGTTCGATAGACTCTCACCCAACAATCTTGGAGGAGACACTGGAACTGGTGGAACGGGATCATTTTCTGTTAGTGTAGGAGTAGGAACATGGCGACCCCTCTCAGGAGGATACTTCTACACCAAGTTATCCCCTCAATCCAACCTGGAAGCCAACCAATGTATCTCATTGACACAGTACAGTGCACTTCGAGTAATCATGCAGCGAAAGGACAGCACCGCCGCCACCATCGTAACAATCGGAATTGATCTTGGCTGCGAAACCAAAGTTTTCAAACAGTTGGCGAATGCTCAAGTCGATGGAATAAATAGAGCCTTCAAAGTTCCGTTGAAGGGAATTGATTTAACTAGAGTGAAAGCAGTTGTTTTGATTTGGAATGGAACAACTCGACCCACGATTGCATTGGATACATTTGATTTTAGATGCTTTTAGATAGATTTTGTTTATTTTTTTTCTGTCAGTTTTCTTGTTTGTTTTTTTTTTAAATGGTCGTGAATTTATTTCTCTAGCACATTTTGGACAATTCAATATATAGCCGATACGGAAGTATCACTTATTTTCATTTAATTTGCCAAATACAAATTTAATCGCATAACAGAACGTGATTTACCTCCCTCTTATCACACTTAACATTTTTGTAATAATTAAATTACAGAATGGTATCGAGTTAAATTTTAATTGGTAGTTTGATTCGTGACAAATTCATTATTGAATGTGAACACAGGCCCTTCAGGCATCCCTTTTCAATTTCCACAAATCTGATCTGTGTAACTGTTTTAGAATCTCTATGAGACTTTTATTTCTATCTATAACTCTTCTCTTCTGTTCCGAATTAATCGTTGCTTTCCACCATGCCAATGTAAAACTTAACGGAAACACATTTTCAGGATTCGTGGGCGCTTACAAAGCTCACAAAAAGCCAGTGTTTGGAAAACGTCCTCAACCGTATCCATCCCAGATAGATGTGTCGCTCTCATCTGCCATCGCCTCGCACAGCTTTAAATTAACAGTAAATCCCGATATTTGGGCACCAGGTAATGTTACTGTTACGTATACGGACGGGAAAACTGAGTCGATATTTCCGCCTGCTGTTCAGTATCGCGCGGAATTCTCCAATACAACCGTCTCGGCTACAATCTTCCAAAACGGTATCTCAATGCTGATACATAATGCAACAAGCGGAGAATCTCTCGAAGTGCGTCCAAAGGTTCACCTGGGGAAAACTTTATCAGCTGCGGAAAAGGCTCAATTTGAAGCTGCCGACACACTGATATTCACTCCGAACATGCCCCCCTCTTCTTGTGGAAGCGAACCTCGTGTTTTTCCTGGCTTTGGACGTCGATCGTCTCACGAAACACAGGTTCATTCGGATGATGTTAGATTACACAAGCGTCTTGGAACTGCGGTCGATTTCAATACTCACGGAACAGCACCGATGTTTACCAATTGTTACGCTAAACAAAGTATACAGCACGTTGCCCAAATTGGGTTTCATGTAGACTACGGTGCCTACTCTTATCTGGATAAGAATCTTTCTACTCCATATTTGACTCTGGCATTTATTGGATCACTTATCGCGGACTCAAACGTGGTTTACACCAACCAACTCAACATACTTTTGAAGGCTCATCCAACGGCAACAAAGATTATGACGTACCCCAAAGGAACCGCAAATCAACCCGATTATTCCTGGAATTGGTCGCCTGATACTCAATGTTTCGGCACTTTAGATAACGGACTCAATATCTTCAACTCTTACGTCAACGCCCTGCCCGCTCAAAACGACGTCGCCTCTTACGCTTTGCTATCTAAATGTCCTGATTCAAATGGATATGCGGGTCTCGCTTTTGTTGGAACTGCTTGTGGCTCTTCGCGAACATCTTTAAGCATCATACAAGGAACAACGGGAGCGTCTACTTGGCTAGTATTTGCTCATGAGACCGGGCACAACTTCAATGCGACTCACTCGTTCCAGGAAGGTAAAGAGACAACAGGAGGAATCATGGATTACGGCGATGGAAGATATCCAGCTGGAACTGGCTGGTACGGTTTCCACCCAAAGTACAATCAAGCGGAAGTTTGCTCAAAGCTTCAAAACGTTATGAATTCGAAGCCAAATTGTCTACTTCCAGTTAATCAGGTAAGGAGTGTTTGCGGAAACGGAATTGTTGAGGAAGACGAGGACTGTGATCCAGGACCGGGTCAAACATCACCTTGCTGTACTTCATCATGTAAATTTACTTCCGGAGCTGTGTGCGATTACAAGGCCGCCGGTTCGGTCGGAAAATGTTGCACTACCTCATGTACGTATCAGCCTCCGTCCTTTAGTTGTGGATTTCAGCAGTATTGTTCGAACGGAGCGTGTACTGAATCGATCTGCTCAACCTATAGCAACATTGACTTTTGTTCACTCGGTGCTTGCACGTACGGATGTAAATTTTCTGGAAGTGCATGTCGGACGCCATCTTATTTCCAGATGAGTGGAGGTGCTGTCGCTGATGGAACCTATTGTGATGTTGGAAAAGCCTGCAGTAATGGAAACTGTGTAGCAACTTCACCTGGCGTGACGACGACGGTAAACAGTATTTTTATGTAACTGTTTTTGTTTTTTTTTAATACCATGCGCATTTAGGTCGCTGCTGCTTCACTTACCACCAGAAAAACGACAACAACTCAAAGTACACCTACCGTTTCAACGCAAAGAACGACCACTACCACCCAAACAACTACAACCGTAAGCAATTAGATTAATTTAATCAAAATATGCTGAAATTCACACTTTCAGATCTCAACTTCCAATTTAATCGTGACAACAACGTTAACTGGTACTAGTAAAACAACGGGTGTTCCAGATATAATCAAAACAGCAAATAGTAATACTAAAACATCTAGTTCGACAACCACGAAACAACCCGGAGTAACATTAAAGGTCAGAATGCAATTTATTCCAATTTTTTCCAGAAAATCCTGATTTTTCATCTTAAAGTCAACGACAAGTGTAACAACAACTCAATTCCCAGCCTGCACTACAACTCCACTTCTCGTTCATTCATTCGATCGATCTACAATTAATAATCTTGGGGGTAACACTGGAACTGGTGGAAGCGGACAATACTCCGTCAGCAATGGATTAGGTATTTGGCAACCAACCACGGGTGGATATGTCTACACGAATTTATTCCCACAATCAAACCCTGCGCCGACCCAATGCATCTCTTTGACGCAATACAGAGTCATGCAAATCACGATCCGGCGAACTGATAGTAATACAAACAGCACGATTTCGCTTGGAATGAACCTGGGGTGTGAAAAAATTGTCTACAAACAGTTGCCGAGCATTAGAGTTAGTGGGGTAAACAAACTTTTTAAAGTGCCGTTGACCGGAGTTGATTTGAGCGCGGTTCGAACTATTTTCTTGATTTGGAGTGGAAGTTCACGACCATCTTTTGCAATTGATACAATTGATTTTAGATGCAAGTAGATTAGACTCTTTTTGTAAGAAATCCTTATAATATTTGTTGCTTTCACGAAATCAATAAACTATTGGTAGTGCAGCGCCTGATTAAGATCCGGAGCTTGTCCACCAGATCATTCTCTTTTAATCCTTCATAGCTTATTTTCGATGTATCTGAATTCTCTCTCCTTCTGTAAAATATGGTCTGGCCGCCTATAATTTTGACTACCAACATGAATTCGGAAGATTCAAATTCACCAAGTTTGAACGCCCCAACGTTTCTGGAGACAAGCACATACTCCTCTCGCACAAAAAAACTCTTATCTCTCATAAACACTCTCAGAGACTCCGGCGCCCACATTGACCTCGATTTACCCACAGTCGTCGTTTGTGGGAACCAATCTGCAGGGAAATCCTCTCTCTTGGAGGGATTGTGCGGAATCACCCTTCCAAGAGGCGACGGTACATGTACTCGCTGCGTAACTGAAGTTCGACTTTCGGACTCCGCTTCTCAACGCCCTAATCAATCCAAAGAGTGGTCATGTTCTATTAAATTGAGATTTGAGTTCGATGTGCAAGGGCGAGCATTGGGTAAGCACAAAGAAGTGGTTTTTAAATCGGACATTACTGAAAAGTCGGAATTGGAATTGTGGGTTCGTCGAGCACAAAAAGCGGTTTTAAATCCAAACTCGGATGCAAATAAATTCTTGGACGTGAAGTTTGAGAATTCGGCAAAGTTTAGAGACAAAGACGCTAAATCTAATGAGTTGAAGTTTTCCCGAAACATCGTTTGTCTTGAAATTCGAAATTCCGGTGTTAATTTAACGTTAATTGATTTACCGGGAATTATCAGGAGTGTTGAATCTCGAGAGGATTCGCAGTATATTGACTTGATTCAAGATTTGGTTCATACGTACATTAAAAAGGACAGGACGATCGTGGTGGCAACGATAACTTGCAAAGACGAAATCGAAAATCAAGCTATCGTTAACTGGTCGAAAGAAATCGATCCTTACGGCCTTCGTACGATTGGGGTGTTAACGAAGCCAGATACGATCGAAGCTGCAACTCATGACAAGTGGGTATCGATTTTGCTGGGACATCATTACAACCTCAAATTAGGTTACTGGATGGTGCTTAACCCGAGTAAGGCGGATCTCGATAGAGGTGTTACGCTTGAAGAAGCGCGCAAAATGGAGGCGGAGTTTTTCAGTACGGCGGTTCCTTGGGTTAGTTTAAGTTCGCAATACGGTCACCGATTCGGTACAGAACATCTACGTAACGAGCTTTCACGGCAGCTATCGATCTCAATTGATTCGTGTATTCCAGATATGAAACTGAAAACTGAAGAGTTCCTTCAAAAAACAAATACCGAAATTATGAAACTTCCACCGCGGATAAATAAGGAGAATGCGAGATACGAGCTAATTAATCTTATTCGCCAGTTTTGCTCCAATGTTGGAAATAATATTTCGGCGCATTTGGAGTTTAAGGAGTTTTATCAGAAAGTAAAAGGTCATTTTGAAGTGTTCAAACAGAACGTGATGGATACCAGGCCTGTGTTTGTGTTCGACGAAAAGAAAGCTGGCGGGTCATCCTCCTCGAGTTTGATGCCGTCGTTACCAAGCTTACTGCCCAGTTTTCTGAGTTCGTCGGACGATTCTAAAAGATCTTCGACTTTGAAGCAAAAGCAAAACTCGCCCACCTCACCGTCACTCAATAGGGAAGATTTGATTGACGTTTCTCGACCGATAAGTTTGAGTGACCTGCGGATGGTGATAGAGAGCCAAAAGGGTCGAGAGTTGCAAGGGTATACGCCGTATAGCGCATTTGAGTTTATGGTTTTGAGCTTCCAGAAACATTGGGCGAAGTTTGCTGCGCAGTGCGTTCTCAACATCAGCAGCGAACTGCATCTTCTGACTTCTAAACTTGTGGATGAATCTTTTGGTCGATTCGCAAACTTACAAGGAAAGTTAAGGTAATCGTAATTGCTACATAATATGTTACAATTATTGGAATCTAATCCATTTTCAAAGATTTATTTTGCAGGTATATCAATCCGAGATTTACCGTAAAACACTCGACGCGCTGACAACTTTAATTCAAATGGAAAGAAAATCCCCGTTTACGATGAACACTGAAGATTTCGCTCGATTGAAATCGGAAGCGTTGGTGGATTTCAAATCTATTTATGAATCGCGGCCATCAGGGACAGGGATGCCGGGTGGATCAATATACCCCCAGACTCAAGGCAAAGATTCTCTTAATAGGGCTGTATCGGCGCTGCATGATATCGGATACACTAATGTGACCCCTCAGGCGTTGCTGTCGAAACTATCACCCACAACCCCGGTTTTAGATGAAATATTTCAGATTATCTCGAGCACTGATGGATATTTTAGCATTAGCAGTAAAAGATATGTAGATAACGTTCCAATGACGATTGATTTTACGTTCCTGGAGGCATTTAAAAATGGAATAGAGTCCGAGAGCTTGCAGAAATTAGGGGTGTTGAAATCTGCGAGCGGCGAGAATTATTTGGAAGACGAAGGGGGAATTGAGTATTTGCTGAAGGAAGGGGTTGAGGTTGAAGAAAAGCGAAAGCAATTGGAAGAAACCAGAGAAAGATTGAGTTCGGTGTGGAAAAGTTTGAACGAGTTTGGTTTCTAAAATTGGTTTTTCCCTGAACGGTTTCTTTATATTTTACGTTGAATTTTTATGTTTGAATTTTGCACATTTTAACATGAACTTGTATTTTAATTTCAATTCAAAAATATGTGCATGAGATACACCACGTCAAATAAGACGCGTAATTATTTGAAACAGTACATCAACTAGAACAGAAGGAATTACTCACATGCGATCGAGAATTAAAAGAAAGTTGGCGCATCCCAAACCACCTCAAAAAATACAAAGTGAACTCCCACAGCCTGAATTTAAAGTTTCCCCACAATACCCACAAATACCATCAAAACTAGCATATCCCCTTGCATCAAAAGAATTATCAGCAATCATAAATCCCCTTATTCAAGGACGAAAAAGCAGAATCCCAATAGATGATATGGATGACGACGAGCCTATTTTTCGCACTCAAAAATCGTTCAGTTTCCCACATGATATTGAAGAAGCTTTTTTCGTTAAACGTCATCGAGAGCTAAAAATTACAAACTCTGAAGTTAAATCGCTGCAAAATACAAAAGAAGAAATCACATCATTAAAAACTGAACCTCAACTTGACTTTTCCACCGTATTACGCAAAGCTGAAGAATTCGTCGAATCACAGATACATCCACAAATTTCAGCAAAAGAATTAATCTCCTCCTTAACTCAAAAGAAGCGAATCTATTCTCCCGATCACAAAACAGAAGCTTTCGATCACTTTTTACCGGTTATGACCCCAATGTTTGTTATGCCGGTCGAAGAGAAAGTGATTGACGATTTGATTGAACGTATATCACAACGACAAGCTACGGCGACGAATGCGAGTAACGAAGTAGCCCCAGAAACCCCTGCGGAAGCGACCGCCGACA
Organism: Nowakowskiella sp. JEL0407; assembly: GCA_027600645.1. NCBI lineage: Eukaryota > Fungi > Chytridiomycota > Chytridiomycetes > Cladochytriales > Nowakowskiellaceae > Nowakowskiella > Nowakowskiella sp. JEL0407. Next base: position 9,151 of record JADGJK010000387.1, read on the forward strand.
CAACCACCGCTAAGAAAAAGAAAAAGAACAAGAAAAAGAAGAAGAAGGGCAACAAGACGGATGCTCCCCAGAATCAAGCGACGACTAAGGAAGATGATAAGGAGAAAGCGGCTACTTCTACTGAAGTACCGGTAAAAATTGATCCTCCAACTCCCCAGAAGCCAGCGATCTACACGGAGACTTCACCAAACACATCTGCAACAGAACACATTAAACAACTATCAATTAGAGTCGCCGATAATTTGCAAGAGCACACACCGGCTCCAACTCCCGCAATTTCGTCTCCAAAGAGCATCGATGACCAAAATTCGCCCCGGCAAGATTCTAAAATGGATGTACTCGAACAACAGCGACAGGAGTCGACGGAAGTCGTTCCTCCAAGCTCATCCACAAGGAAAATCACAATCTCGATACCGTCGTTAATTCCTCCATTGTTTTATCCGACAATTATTAAGAATTTTCTTGAAAAAGGAATGAAAATTTTATCACTTGCAAGGAGATTCGAGTCCGGGTGGACTAATCGATTGAACATACACGGTATGGCTGCCAAGCAGCAGTTGTTACGGTCGCGAGCAGATAATTCAAAGTGTTTGATGGTAAAATGTGAGCTTCCCCTTGGATTGGACGAACTAAAGATGTGGGAAGATGTGAAGAATGTTTTGGTTGGTGAATGTTTAGATGAAGATTGGTTGAAAAAGTTTGTTCAAGATTGTAATATTACGGTTAGCGATTTTGGTGGGAAGATCGGAGATGATATCCCTGATAGGTATTTTTCTTGTAATTTTAACTAAGACAATGACTAATTATAAAAATCAGGGTACTTGCCATCCAACGTATTTCAACTCCCCGAACCTACACATTTCCACCACTTGAATTACCGCACTGCATATTCATAACCGCACCAACCTCTAAGATCTCTCCACTGTTGCATCACATCACGCCGTTGTCTTTCCCTGGACACTTCAATTCAGGATCAATGCAATACAAAACCCAACGTCCACTGGAACTTTCCTACGACGCCGATCCAAAGAAACGACAAACTGAATTGGTTGCGATAAAGTACCGAAGCTCAAGTTTTATGAGAAGCGATGAGACTTTACTGCGAATATTAAATCCGAATGAAGTAGGCAGCGCAAAGTACCCGAAATGGAGTACGAATATTAAATCGGTTTCTGATGAGGACGGCTGGGTTTGTTGTGTGGTTTACGGTATCGGAGTTGAAGAAAAAATCGAGGAATTTGTAAACGAGAATGTGAAGAATAAAGATGAGAAGGATCTGTACGTGTTTACCCAAAATGCAGAGATGTATTTCAATGCGGTTTCCCTGATATTTCGAGATGTGGATATTTCGGGTGTCTATTGCGAAGATGATTTTAAGGACGAACGGTATATTAGTAGAGAGTTGGTGAAAGGTACGGTTCCATGGAGTGTTACCAATGCGGGATATGTAGTTCCATCTATTGTCGCAATTTCAGAAAGATCGGTGAGTGAAATCTTTCGTTACAAATATTATGTAATTCTAACCGAATGCTATTAGTTTTCAAAATTATCTGAAATCTGGGAAATCCTTTCAAATATGAACGGCACAAGTATAGTGGGAGCAAAGCTCACACATGGTTACCCACACCTTCGTGAGAACGAAAAATTGATTCTCGACGGTTGGACGGGCATGAGAGGAGCAGTACTGTGGGTTGCTTTGATGGGCGTACAAGCTGATTCAGTGAGAGATTTATTAAGTATACCTCGTTTACTCTGAAACATGAGATTGTTTGGCTAAATGATTTTACATTAATTTAGGAAACTACGACGGAATTAGATGTGCGAAATCTGAGGCAACTTGGTATACCATTAAAGTAGTCTTTGAAGAAATTGGAAGAGTATCAGCGGAAATCCCAACCAACGGAAAGGTATTCATTTATGTTTTCTTATTTGTCTAGGATAAATTCAAATATTTTACTCTTTAGGTTAAATTATATGTACAAGCCCCAGAAAAATACGATTTCGCACATCAAGCTCGTGGAAATCTTACTGGGAACTGCATCCACATCGACCCTGAGATCAAAATTAATGGTGAACTGAGCTTGAGTAATTGGAGCAGTCATATAACAAACATGCTGAAAACTCATGGCGTGTTTAATGTCGGGTTGAGAATGTGTTGGAGACGATTCAATTTGGTATGTGACAATTATTGAGTCAAGTTGATTGCTTATCGTTAATTTAGGCTGAATATCCGGTTCTGGAGTTGTGGGTGAAGGGTGATATGCCGAAAATAAGGGAAAGACACAGATCATAAAGAAAGTTACTTCGTGGGGTGTGGGTCTGGAAGAATTTATGCTTTATGTCAGATTTTTTAAGTAACATATAGTAAATTTATTAAAAAAATTGAATTCGTGAAGATAGGATATACAATATTTTAAATAGAGGGTATAATAAGTACATAAAAAGAAATTTCCTATTGTGAGAAATAGTGTCTAGTTTCGTCTTCTTGAAGCGGTTGCCGTATTCTTTCATTCTCCGGAAGCTCAGCTACCGTAATGACGATGCTTGGAACTTCCAACGGCACTTTTGCCTCTTTCAGTGCTTTTAATTGCGATTTCTGCAACAAAATATTTAGATGAAAAACTTTGTAAAAATCTTAAATATTTATGGAACCTTTTCGGGTGTTCTTTTCCGTTTCTTCCAACACATTCTTGGAACTTTATAGTAAATCGCGACGCTACACATTACAATAAAAATCATCCCAAAAACAACTGGCGCTGCAATGAACTTTGCCTGAATCGGTAGTGGCCGTGATTCAGGAACGAAGAATGTCACTGGATTCGAGAGATCTAATCCAATTATTCGATGCCGGAGCGACTGCAGATGGGATCGCAGATCTTCATCTTCAGGTGGTAAGCCAACCAAGTATAGCGTCGATTCGATGATTAAACACGATGGGGCAGAACCCCACAGGGGTAGGTTGTTGTCAGAATGCAGAGTAATCGACGAAGTAATGTTCAGAGTGTTGATCGCGTTATCTTCACCTATTGTAACGTAATAGATATCGTTATGGTGAAATTCGCCTCTATCATTGGATGAAGATCCGCCGTAAATGATAAAGCCATTAGAGTCTGATAAGCGAGGAAAGATATTAATTATGGGTCCAAGCCTTGATAACAAATACTTACAGGGTAAGACACATGAAGAATATCGGTTAGGCAGGATATCTTTTTCGATTCCAAAGTTATTCCAGGGAGACTCTCCGCTCGTGCTTTGCCCGGCAATCCAAGGTGGATCACTCTTTTCGGAAAACTTGAATGACGCCGACCTATTCTGTTGCATTCCGCCAAACGCCAACACCATTTTTACATCTTTATTAAAAGATGCGGCACTACTATGAACATTTGCGTTGATATTATTACATTTGATCCAATCCTGAACGTCAAAGTCGAATCGTGAGCACGAATGCATCGTAACGGCGGATTCCGTTTCGTTGAAATTGGACATATCGTATTTAGTGTTGTTTACAAAGTATCCGCCGATTAGGAAAACACCTAGATTGGTCGCCGTAAACGCAAATCCTTTTAGTTGTTGCATCGTTCGATTGGCGGGGATTTCCTTCCAATCACCGCCGCCATCTCGCATCGAATTAATATCGACGGAATAGTACCGAGTTATTTTCGGACTTTGATGCGGATCAATACCAGAAACGTATAGGGTAGAATTTAATTTTGATCCCTTGGATTCCAACAGAAATGGAACGTTGGGCGTATTATTTGCTGATATTCGGTGCCACGAGAAGTTATGAAAATTATATTCCCATATTGCATTGGTCGGTTGGGTGGTCTGTGATAAGTTAACGGTGCTGTAACCTCCATACATTATCAGAGATGAACCATCCAGGGTTGTGAGTATGGGTTTATTAGTCCACGGAGGAACGAACACAATAGTCTCTGCTTGACCGTAACCGTGAAATAAAGTCAGGCAGAGTATTATAACGACGGCGATTAGCATCGTTCAGATAAAGGGGGGCTGTGACTTGTGACTTTAAGAAATTTGCAGCATTTAACACGGGAAAATTACTTAAAGTACGTCGTTTTATACATACAATCCAGGTAGGATAAGTGAATACACGAAGCGGGAAATACCGGGAAGTTTTGCCGCAAAGTAAGTAAAATTCGAAATCGAAAGATTGGGATTTCTAAATGTCAAAAAAATTTTACTTGTGTTCACCAGAACTTCCGAAAGAAATTTCGAAAATGGGAAAATTGTTTCAGTGTGAAATAGTTGTCTATTTCGAGTTTTTACCATTACATTCGCATTGTTTGTTATATCTATTTCGGTATATACGAGTATTTGGTGATTTCACTCCTTCGATCTACTTGATCGGCATCGATTTCCTTCGATTTGCATGGATATTTTTCCATTCGTGAGAAAGGAGAGGGAAAGATTCACTGCCATACTGCGCGGCTACTGATCAAATTACACAAACACTTTTACCCCTCGGACAAGAATACAAGTGAAATAACTCAGGGAGACACGGTAGGCGAAGATAGTTTTTTCACCATGATGAACTTGCAGAATGTAGTGTCAGTATTAAATAAAAAGATGATCTCAGTTTAATTTCTCGTGAAATTCAAATATTGTTGTTTCTATCTTTGAATTTTGGTTTCTCCAACCGTGACAGTCTAAAGATTCTGATGGGCCCAGTTCTTTATGAATAAACGTGCATGACATATCGAATTGACAGATTGTTTCACATAATTCCATGAAAGACGTAAGGAAAAATGGGAGATTTATACTTCCGACTTTCAAAAAATAATTTTTTATACTTCTAACAAAACTTTACAAATAAAAATAGCGCCAAAAAATGAAGAAGGAAGCAACAAAAAAATATCTTTTAAAGTTTCGCACCCATGAACTGAGCAACTTTCACGGATTGACGTATACCTAAATCAAGCATAATCTAAACAACGATTTAATAAATCAAGTTCGTTAAAACGCTATAAACTCTTACCTCTTCAGAACCACCAGGAATCGCATACGCTATTAAAAATTGACGATAAATAACACTTCAAATTTTGTCAAGCAAAAATATACCTCTAACTTCCCGATACAATCTCTCGACTTTCTCACCAACTCCTCCTCTAGAATAACTCAACCCGCCAAAGATCTGAGCTGCTTCACGGGCACAATACTCAAACGTTTGAGTACTCTGAGCCTTCAACAACGCAATTGGTCCTCCCAACTTCAACATCTGGTGCGTATGCTCCATGCGAGTAGTCTGATAAATCAAACTTTCCATCCAGGCGTGCGTCGCTTCGATCTGTCTTGCCATGTTTGCCAACTTTTGTCGAATAACCGGGTGCTCGATAAGCTTCTTTCCAAATGTGCGGCGTTTGTGCGCGTACAAGAGCGATTCAGAGTAGCACACTCGCGCGAATCGGGTAGCTTGGATTGCGATTCCCATTCTTTCGTGGTTGAAGTTGTGCATGATCACCTGTAAAAATCTCCTTGAGAATCCGGGAGTATGTTAAACTCAATAGCTTGCTTACCTTGAATCCCTTGTTCTCTTTTCCAATCAAGTTTTCAACTGGGACCTTAACATCTTCGAAAGTAACAAAACTTGTACCGGACGCCCATACACCCATGCATGGCATGTGTCGAGTTGACACACCAGGCATGTTTTTCTCAACCAACAAGAGTGAGATTCCATTCATTCCTGGTCCACCAGTACGACATGCAACCGTAAAGTAGTCGGAAAAGATCCCATTCGTAATCCACTTCTTTTCTCCGTTCAACTAGGTCAAAATACTTAAGAATCACAAACAAAAATCGCATTCATTTAAATAAGCAACTTACAATGTAAAACTTCCCGTCCTCGGTCTTTCTGGCTTCGGTCTTTATGTTTGCAACATCACTTCCAGCATAAGGTTCAGTAATCGCCAAGCAAATATTCTTCGATCCATCCAAACATCCCGGCGCAACTCGTTCCACCAACTCCTTACTACCGAAATTCAACACAGGCGGCAACCCAATTCCCAACCCACCAATTAACCCCCACAAAACACCTCCGGATCCACATCGCGACAACTCATCACAAATAATAAACTCATGAAAAGCATCAAATTCCTCGGGTTTTACACCTGCTGGTGGCGCGCAAGGTGCGTAAGGCGAGTACGGTGATCCGCAGACACCAGCGAGAATTCCCACCGCCCCGGCTTTTTGGAAAAGTGACTTTGGAATCTTCTTGTTTTCGTCCCACTCGAAACAGAACGGAGTAATTTCTTTCGATACGAAAGAGCGCATGAATGCGCGGAGACGACGGTGAGAGTCATTGTAGTATGGTGTGTACCAATCAGAGTACCAGTACGGATCTATCAATTTTTTTTTGGCAAACAATATTGACTTTAAAAACACTTCATCAATAAAATAAACTTGATATTTACCTCCGAATGGAAGACCTTCACCAAACGCTTCACCTTCTTGCAGCCCTTCATTCTCAATTACATAAGCGTTTTTCAAATCACCAGGCGCCACGACATCGCTGGGGGCACTCGCAACAGATCCAGCAGCCGAGCCGATCTCTCCTTTAAGCAATTTCGGACCCCACTGGGCGAGCACAGAGTCATTGTGGAATTGGTTAAATTGTTTTGTTGCGTCTTGACCAGCAACTTTCAAGAGGACTTTTTTCCCGCCTGGATGTTCCGCCTACGTTATTTAATATAATATTAAACTAAAGTGAGAGGAAAAGCAAAAGACGAAATTACGAGAAAGTTTGTAACGTCGTAAACCTAGATAAAAGACGTAAGCATACAGTAAAACAAAAGCAAAATAAGCATACTTTATCATTGACGATGATCCAGCAATCTTTTTCAGAGTTGTGGAGCGAAACCTGTTCTGGAGTTAAACTCATTTTTTGCGCGTGATTTTGTGGCAATTGTTTTTTCTGTTGCACGAGCAAAAAGATCTTTTTTATTTGTTGTTATAAAAAGTTTAATAATTAATCCGAAACAAAATAGAAAAACAAAAATAAAAGAAAAACAAAAAACATAAAAATAAAAAAAAAAAACAAAACGTT
>JADGJK010000388.1:0-16151 GCA_027600645.1 Nowakowskiella sp. JEL0407
TTATACGAATATACAACCTCTACCTACGTTACGGTACAGATAACCACTAAAATGCGTGAATGGTCTACTTTTTTTTTTCGTTTCATCAAAAAATAATTATGATATATATCTGGTAAATTTTTACGTATACACATCTATATTTTACCCTTTGCATACTACACTTGAAATTATACGTATATATATTAAAATACAATATAAAAAAAGTGGTTACCTCTACAGGGAAATGGATATACACTTATACCTCTATGCCTATATGGATTAGTAGACTGCACCTGATGTGTGTATAAACACCTATGTAACGCATACCTCTACTGTATGTGGTTAAATTTACGTGTACCATACATACAATCTTTGATGGTTCCTTCTGTCAACGGATATTTTTGTAAACGAATATTAAATATTACAACATATAATTTTTTTAATAGCGATGCATAACAAAATATTGACTTTTATGGTAGTAGACGAAAAGTACTAAATTGCAATATATTGATTAAATTTATTATAGAGAAACGCAGACTATTGTATACTTCTCATTAACATTTGGCTCCCTCTAGATGTAGTTTACTTTTACTATATTATTTTTTTTTAACTCAATATATTTTTTAATAGTTGATGATATAGATCTAATTATACACTTATTAATTTCAAATTTGTGTTTTTATTCTACTGTATACTATCTTATCACTGTAAATAATTTATTTTAATAGAATAGAATTAAGTAACTTTTTACCCATTATACTTTGGGTAATTTATTCTATTATTAAGGTAATCTTACATTTAGTTATTGTTGGTAATTTAGAGGTAATAGTATTTAATAAGTAGGTTATACAGATTTATTAGATTAAGATATTATAGTATAAAATATAATAAACTATAAAGTATAATTTTATTAGGTAATGTTAAATAAAAATAATTAGCACTAGAATAGTTTAATTTACACTTCTATTTATATATTACTACAATCATTGTTAAATTATTATATATCTAAGGTATTATTATACTCAATCTTAATTATTACCATGTTAATATCTATTATATACTAAATAAAGTGTTTATAAGAGTTTATTTTATAGTATAATTAGTTTAATATACATTTTTAGTTAATCAATATAATAAAGAATCTATATTTAATACATTTATATTAATAGTAACATACAACATTATTAGAATTGTAATCTTACCTATTATTTTATTATCATCCATATTTATATATTTATACTATTTATTACATTAAGAGAAAGAAACTAATATTTTTTAATAATTTAATATAGATATTTTTTATAATAAGTAATGATTATAGTATTATATGTTTATATGTCTATATTCTTATATTTTATTATCCTATATCACTCCTCATATTTAGATTATTTAAAGTATGCACACGTATTATATTCTTCTATTTTAAATACACCACTCGTATATTCTTATCCTATACATTCCTACAAGATATTTTATAAAAAAATTACAAAGACTTTTTTAAAATTACGTCGTCCACGTCGCCCTAAAAAATTTCCTAGGTTTAAAGCTACCTAACAGGTTGGGCGACGGGTTTTATAATACCAATTTATGTAACTTTTTCAGATTCAATATAAAATATTAGATATTAATAGGAGGAAGAGGAAGGCGACCACCCCAAAGGATAGATTTTAGTATGTGGATTAGGCTTTTTATTATTACAGTATTTTATAGATATTATTATACATGTTTAAATAGTGTAAGTTTTAGATTATTGAACAGAAATGGGAGTCCTAATTCTTTATAGTGGTAATTTTACCCAGTCTTTATGCACCTGTATTTTAGATTCTTTTTTGGTGAACTATTTATAAATTTATTTCTATATTAAAAAAAAAGTTTTTCTAAAATCGTAACATAGTCAACATAATTATTATAATCCTAGTCTAAATCCCCCATAAGCGGTATGTTAACCTCTAAAATCTGTAACATATTAAACATAGCGGCATAACTGTTAAAATCTTAATATAAACTGCTTATTCAGAAGTATGTTAAGGTATATGTTAACTCAAATTTAGATCAACATACGGATAGTAGGTAGCTTTTTAACCTGTAAAAATACGAATATGTCGCTACAGATTGTTTGTTGAGATTTTAGAAAAAAAAATATTTCATCTTTATAAAATTTGAATTTTTAGTTGCCTTTAAATTGCCTCTCACCTAAACTGTAACCTATTTATTTCTGGTCTTTTAAGAATATGTTAACATAAATTTCACTTATTATTCTTATTAGCATATTTAGGAACAAGCGATTTAAAAAGGAAAATTTATCAAGTATATTACTATTATAAATAATCTAAAAAAAAGGAATGTAGAGGTAGTATAGTAGGTGATCTACAGTATAAATAAAAGATGTAATATTAATAAAAAATATATCTAATACCCTACATACGCTTACATTTAATTAATTAAAATAGAGATAGTGTAAAGTGACACCACCAACAAATCTACGTTCGCATTCACCCATTAAGTAGAAAAAAAATAGGATAAAGTTACAATATTAGTATTTGTCACAAATTTCAAAGTATACGTATCAATGGTAAGTTATAAATTAGAGGCTAAAGTAGAGGTTCACAATGAATAGTATACATAAATTTCAAGAAGAAGGTAGAGTAATGTACGGTTTAAATAGTAAAAATTTAGTTTAATGTTTTTTGGTGACCCCTCTTAAGTCCGTAGATAGATCGAGACTGGGAATCTATAAACTTCTTTTAAGCGGGGCCCCTGTCGTTTCTATTATATCTTCTATGCTTTCCACTTTTATAAGTCTCTCACATATATCATCCAATAAAAAGTCATCCAGGTAAGTAATATAGTATAATGCTATTACAAACGACCCTACACGGCTTCTACTTTTATTACCTGGTTTTAAATTTAAAAAAAGAATCTTAAAAAGAAATAAATTTGTCTAAAAATAATAATTTTTAGTAGTGATTCAAAAAAAGTTAACATGTAGGTAACAAGGGAGCTTTTGTTATAATCATATAAGAATTATGAAATGCTAACGCAGGAATTGTCGTTATAAATTAAATGTTGTCTTTAATAATCAGTGGCATAGCGGCCATATTTTGGTATAAAAGACATACTGTACCAGGGCTAGCGAAGCGGTATCACGATACCTAGGCGGTGAAAAGAATTCCAGTGGACTCACCATGGTGTCAGAAAAGTGAAGCGATATAACGGTAATTAATATCAAAAAAAAAGTGTTGTGGTGTAATAATCTAAGTTTAAAAAGGAAAAAGTATAATTAGGTGAAAATATACAAAGTAAAGTATTGGTTGTGGTGTAATTTTACAAAAGGTTCCAAATAGTATAAAGAATCGTGAGTACAAGGAGTAGTAATGTAAATGTGGTTGGTTTATGTAATAGGTCAAAGTTTATGTAAAGTGTAAATATAAAATGTACTACATATGGAATGTTTTGGTAATGTTAAAGCAGGGTGTATTTTTTATGGCTGTAAAATAGAAGGGGAAAAACTACATAATGCCTCATATGCCTATAGCCATACTACTGACAATACTTAATCAAAATAATAAATCTTAATTTTAATATAAATTTATAAAAAAAGTATAAGTGGTTTAAAAAAATGGATCTATAGTATCAAAAATTTACTAATATTAAATCTTAAAATTTGTAAAATGTAATGTTGGATCTATAATAATAGAAAATGTACATTCTCACACATTATATTTTTGGTTATTGTAGTGTAAGTTAAATTTATAATCATTAAGTGGAAATTATTGTTGCCATTCCATTTTAACAGATACCTTTTATACTTCCGTAATTTTTTGTTAATTTTAATAACTTATAAATTAAATATACATTACAACATTATTCTCACTATTTACTCTTAAAAAAAAATATAGCGGCCAAAATATTCGAGTGGTTAAAAAAAAATAAAAGATGTATAAGGTACTGTTATCAGTTACACATTTAAAAAGAAAACAATATAAAACCACTCAACCTTTCTGCTCAGCATATAAAAATTCAAATACATGTAAAACACTAAATATTACGTAATATTTAATTAATTACTCCACATTTAATAAATATAAAATAAATTTTAAATACTGCTTCGTTGCTTTGTGAACCTACACATACTACTACCTCTATATATTATTAGGGTGTCTACTTTTAATTACCATAGACCGAACACTTTATATTTGAATACCTATTATTTTATTAAACGGGGTGTAACATAGCATAGGATGTTTCAACGATATAAATTACTCCAAATACTACCTCTTTCAACTTCACCTAATTTTAGTATTTTATATTCCTCTTTAGTTCACGCTAAATTGGGCTAATAGTATATTTATAGATAAGGCTTTAACCTTCAACTATTAAGAACATTACCCATCTATATTAATATTTTTCGAATATTACGATTTTTATACACTTATTAAAAATACATTGTTATACAAATACTACTGCGAGTGGTTTGCCAACAGCACGAGCCTATGGTAACCTCCCTTTTTGATATTACTTTTAACTGGTGTTCTTTACTACGGTTTTTATTAATTGTTAAAATTAAATATATACGACCACTCAAGCGCCGTGGTCGCCCAAGGGCCCCACCCGTGGCTTTATATTGTTTAGTGTATACCTTATGTTTACTTCTACATTGTAAAAAATTGGGTATGTTGTATTAATAGTTGAAGTGTTATAATTAGTATTGTACATATTGGTTGTATACTTCTTCGCTCACAGATGATAGCGACCAAAAATACTAGGTTTCCTTAATCTTAGATTCTTTTTGTAAAATTTAAAATATGTCAACATAAAATACCTTCAACATACCATTATTCAATAGGTTTAAAGGCAAATTATGTAGATTATGTTGCTACAGATTGTTTGTTGGGTTTTAGAAAAAGTTTTTTAGAATTTTGAATTTTTTACACTTTTAACCCTAAAATAGAAATTTTCACGTATATTCCTCGGTTTTTTAATTATTCTATAATAGATTGCTATAAAATAATACTAATTCACCTGCTATTCTTTATTATGTTGCTACTTATAACACTTTTATTACTTTACTCTACACTTTATCGTAGTTTTAATAAACATAGAAAAAGATTAGTGTAATATTTGGTATATTAACCTGCACCTAAACTATACCATTATAGCCCCTCAACAAACTATTAAAAAATATACTCCAACATTTTGTTAAACATTATACTAAATTGTAATGTTTGATACACTACTAATTTGTAATGTGATATCTTTCGTTTGATATCAGTGTATTACACATTAAATTCTTTTCTACATTACAAAAGAAACTTATGGTAGATTTAATTTGATATTGTTTTTTATACATCCTACTCTGTTTTGTTATTAGGTGGTTGTTTAAAATAGTATATTAGTATAAGTGTATAAGAACTGGTCGTATATCATATACTGTAATTAAAACATAACATAAAGCACGGTACTGTACCATAGCAACCAAAAACTGAAATCACCGGTCTAAGTTTCCAAAAAAAAGCGTATTCGTTAGATTTTAGAGTTTTATAAGGTATTTTATAATAAAAGTCAACTTATGATAAAGTTAAAAGTATAGTATTTATTCCCAAGTTTTGTTTTTCTAATATATTTTGTTAAAGTTTACAAATCGTTAATTTATAGTTATACTTCAGGTATCCTAATTGTTATTTAAAACCTTTAAAAAGTGTACGTAAAATTACTGCCTATATTCAATGTTGTTTTATCCACCTATATTATTTGTTATGTTTAAAACAGTATTGATAATTTAGTTATAGTTTCAAAAGGATGCTTTATACCTTTTAGCTTTAGTATATAATATGTAATAGAGTATTTATTTAGTGGATAAGATAGCCGAAGTTGGTACCTATTTAATATTATTAATGCAGTATATATGTATAAAAAAAATAAAAATGTTTAAACTTTTTCAAAATTACGTCGTCACGTCGCCCAAATTAATTAATCAGATATATTGCTACCTAACAGGTTTGGCGACGGTGTTTAACTCATTATATAAGTGTATTAAAAAAAATAGCGCTTATTAAAACCTATACAATGTTAAGATTTTAATATATATTCAAATTTAGCATAAATATAAACCGTCGCCCAAACTAATAATGAGCAAAATAAAGGGACCCCGTAATGCTGGGCGACGTGGACGACGTGCTTTTACAATAACATATCGAAAAAAAAATTTTTTTTATAATTAAACGCAAAATATCTACCTTTATGATCGGAAGTAAAATATTATCTATTTACGGTAATCTTATAGATAACTTCTTATTCAATAATTACTTTTACTTTTTGTTTTGTTATACTCCACTTAATCTCCTATATAAAACGCAGTAGCTATATAAATTATTCCTTAAAAAAATTCAAATCTCCATTGACACTTCGTTATCCGTAGGTAAAACTTTAGAATTAAAATATAAAAAATATATGTTTACCATCGTAAATCAATATAATAATAGTAGGTTGCTTATTCCACTCTTAACTTATTAAATATAAAATTCTACCTACATTTTATTACTAATTCAATTTATTGTCAACTACATTGTATTTATATACTCTTATACCAATACACCACTATCAATTTAAGAGCTACAATCGCTATAAAAAATATTATTACTTACGGGAATTTTTAAGATTTTTTATATATAATGGTATATTGAGAAATAAACTTTATCTGTTAGGGTATTATATTTTTTTTTCTTAATTTATATGTTATAAACTGTCGCCCTACTTGTTATATAGGTTTAGACTTTATAAAAAAATTTGGGCGACAGGAAGACGTAAATATTTAAAAAATTATATAGATTCTTAAATTTGGTATGTGTAAGTCCTTTAAAAAATGGTTTTATTTCTATTGATATCTATTGAAGAAAGGTTCCTTAAATCTATGTGGAGCTATATATTAACAATAGAAGTGTATTTATGATCGCTTTTACTAGTCGTAACTGTTAATTTCTGATACATAATAAATTAAAAGAAAAATATTTAAAGAATAGCCATGTCTTTAATTGTTGAAATTTAAAGGTAAAATACTAACTGAAAGCCTTAAATATAATAATACTGGACCCAGAAATAAATATATCATATTATAAGTACAATATATTCTATACTTTAAAAAAGTAATGATAAAGGAAGTGGACTTCATAGTGAAATAATGGAATCAGAGGGTAAAGTTTTAATAGATAAGTTTGTATAAAAAAAAGGACTAACAAGAGTTAAAACATTAACAAATACATCTATATCCAATTCAAAATATAATTTTAAATAAGTAACAAAAGAAATTAATGTTTTAAGATCTGAATGTATCTAAAAAAGTTTAACAATAGTTAAATGATTAAGGTCTATTATTTTAACAATAATAAACTTGGTACTCGAATAATATATGAAAGAATTGTCCATAAATAGAAGAATACCTGAGTAATAACGAGTAGAACCTTTACCACTATAAAACTGATTAAAATAAGGAGAAAGCGAAGTACTCATAAGATCAATAAAAGTTTGATTGAACAAAGAAGCAGAAATTACCTTGTAACCATTATTTTTACTATAAGCGACATATAAAGGATAAATAGATGTTAACTTAGTAGCATTAATTGGTAAATAGCTATTAAATATAAAAGAAGGTACAATATGACTTGTAATAAAACTAAAAACAGGATTAGTAGCCACAAGAACAGAAGAATTAAATCCTAAAGAGTCATAATAAGTTTTAACATGACCAACTTTAGTTTTAATTGCAACTCTATTAAGTATAAGGTAAGATATTAAAGAAGAAATCTCCTTAATGAATAGACCAGAAAATATACCATTAGTTAAAGAAATAAGATTCACTTCATTAAAAGGTTTCTTATTAAAGGTTAAAGTAATTCTACGACGAATAATACCGGAAGAAGTGTCATCACCAATTAAATTTTGATTAGCAATAATAAGAACTAAACCATCCACAACAAAAGGAGTACCTGGTGAAGAAAATTTTAACTCATATCTTACCGGATCACCACCAGTAATTGCTTTCTATTTAGACAATGAACCCGTAAAATTTGATACATCTGGCAAATAGATTAAATTTTTGTTCTTAAGGAGTGCTGATTCAAAATTAGAACGTTCCAATACATGGAGATTAGTGATAACTATATTATTTAAACCAACTAATGCTATTAATAAATTTGCAAATGTACTTTTACCTGTTCCACCTGGGCCTACAATCTCAACAAAATAATGTTGTGTATTATCTTTAGTAATTACTCTTAACATTATAGCGTACAGTAATTGAATATAATCCTGATTACTGTTAGAAATAAAATTTAAATAAGAACTAATCATCGGAAAATTGGTACTAGTAGAATTATTAATAAAATCATAAGGTAAAAATGAAGTAAAATAATATTGTTTAGCCTCACTAATAGGATACAATTTACCTATATCAATTTGAACAAAACCATTTGTAAATAAAATAAAATTGTTACTAAAATTAACCTTAATCGGATCCATCATAATAATTAATAAAGCTAAAATATTATTTACTCGTGTAGCTGATATTTTTTCATCATGCACTACTAAGTAATTTAATATATACTTTTTAATATCAATTAGTTCCCATACACCAGTATTACTTTTATAAAGATAAAATTCATTATCTGTAGATAAAATTAAATCAGGTGATATTATATTAAGACATAATTTATAATCTAAATTTTTAACCATATATAGATAAACATTAAAACTTAAAAATTCATAATTAACATAAATAAACAAACCATTAGGCAAATCATAATAAATGACTGCTCGAAAAGAAAAAATTTTTTAAACATTCTACCTATAATAATATCGGAAGCATTAGGGATGCAAAAAAATATTAAATAATATAACAAATAAAAGACTATATTAACAATTTATGATTTAAAAAAGAAAAATTCTTGGAAAAGACTAGCAAGTTTAGTTTAATAACTTAATAAAAGCACAACAAAAGAAAAAAACACAAGTTTACCTGCTTGTTTTTAAAATAAACCTGCTGGACTTAAGGTCCAGAATAATTCCATCTAAAAATAAGATGTGAATTAGCCATATGATCTTTATTAGAAAGACCACTAATCATAAACCAAACAGTAACTACTAAAAGGAAAAGTCAAGTATTTAGTAATTCTATCATGTAATTCAATAATAGCAAACACCCAAACGTAAATTGGATCTTGAAAATTATATGCCCATCTTTTAGCATAACTACAATCATATAAATTAACGATAAACATAATTCCCAAAAACATATAGACTCCTAACTAGGTTACACAGTAAATTAATATAAAGAAAAATCTTAAAAAGATATATATTCTAAAAAAATCTTAAAATTATAAAAAATATAAATAATAAAAAAATATGAATTTTAAGGGAAACCTTATTTTTATACTGTAGACTCCCACAAAATGTACACTTTTTATTGGTTTTTACATAACCTACAATTCTATATAATTTACCAATATTCAATTATTTATGATTATAATTACAAATATTATGGCTTTAAACACCCTATTCATTAGTATTTATTAAATATTAAAAAACACAAAAAAATTGGTATATTGGAGATATTTAAATCTAATTAGATTTAGTAAACTGAGGTATAAATGCGTAAACTATGAGTATTCCAATGTATAATTTAACTAATGTGTAGTGTAATAGCATGCGTTTAGGAGTTAACTGTTTACAATGTCGACCGCATATAGAGGTTAACGGCACAAAGTATACATTTTACAAATATCTAATTATGGAGTATAAATCAACCTAACATAGAAAGTAAAAAATATCTATAATACATCAAAGTAAAAGTAAAAAAAGAGGTGTAGGTTAATTATAGCCTATTTGTCCAAAATGTAGTAGGGATAGATAGAGGAATACGTAAAGTAGTAGGTCTCAAACGACTAAATATAAGGTGCATAACTACTGTAGGCGGTTAAAAAAATAAGTTTTAATGTTATAAGTGAACAAAAAAAAGGAAGGTACAAATTTTTTACTATACCCTACGTACTAACACCACCTATTACAACTTTCCCTAATTTATCCTAATTTATTATACTTTTTCCTACGTTGTAAACTTATACTTTACACAGTATTCTAAAACTTAACATTGTAAGTCGTTAAACATTATATATTTTATTCCTTTGTATGGTTATATACCTCAAATGGTCTAATATAAAAAATATATTTGTGGTATTATACAAATTGTGTTATGTTATATACCTTGAGATTTTATGCAGAAATGGGACTCTACTGTTTGCCTAAATTTATACATTTATCTAATTAAATATATTTAAAGTGCCGGAGTTAACTCCTGGTTACATATTAAACATTTAGATTATCTCAATTTTTTAAGCTGCAAACTATTGTTTAATCACTTACAATCTATTATCTCCTTCTATATTATTACTTTTTGTGTATATAGGTAATTAACATACGTTATTAAACACTCCAATTGTATACCCATAATATTAGGATAAATATACACACCACGAATAATAAATTGTGTTATTTATATATCTAGAGAACCTACAATATGTATTAGTAACGACAATGTATACATAGCTTTGTTGAAGATAGTATAAACATCATATAAAAAAGTTATGTTGTGTAACAGCTCGTTAACTAGGTTTTTTGTACAAAGTAAACCTATACTTAACAACTTCTGTAAACATCTAATTTTTAAGCGTATGTGAACCTATATAACCACAATGTCTACAATAAATAGTAGATAAAAATGTACATATGTTATCCTAATATATCTTATTAGTATCATATTAAAATTTAGTGTGCTAAAAAAGTGTTTATAATAACCTAACCCTGTATAAACTAATAGTAATGGTAGGTGGATATAAGTTTCTGTTTATATGTTTTAAAATTTTACCTGTTTATCTTAATAACAAAATTAAATTAATATGTGTAAAATTTGAATATTTTAATGGTATATTCTTTGTTTATAAAAAATTCCTGTTATACAATATAGGAAATTAAAACAATACAAGATTAAATATTTTGCAGTGTATATTATTTATTACATATAATATTATGTCTTAATAAAGTAATTAGTACAATAGTAGTTAAATTAAAACTAAGAAACTATAATATATTCTGTAATAACACAGATAATCATAATGTTAATAATCTGCTAATAGCGTATAAAGTTTAAATTATTAGCAGTCACTTTAAATAAATAAAATATCAACTAACTGATGTATAATTTACAAATTAATCATATATTCATTAGGTATAGTTATTCTGTATTAAGTATTAAGTAGTGTAATGCAAAGTATTTTAATATGTTGTAAAAGTATAAAATTTATGCTATTGTATTGTAATAGAGTGTAGTGATATTATAGTGTATGTGTTGGTGTAATGTATATAATTGTAGTAGTGTGTAAAGTATAAATAATTTGAATATAAAAGTATACCAACCCCTCAAAAGTGTAAAGTTGTCGTATATAAATAGTGTAAAAATATTAAACCCTAAATTTGCTCCTATTTTAACCTATTAAACATTAAAAAATGAACTAACGCCAAAAATCGAATAATTGTATGTGGAACTCTAAAAGTTGAACGAATACAAATAATTGTATGTGTGTACGTTGAATATATGTGGATATAACTCTTAAAGTTAAAATTTGTACGATAAAAAATAAACACAATGTGTAAAAATGTAATTTCATATAGCGACCAATAGTGAATTGTTATAATTGTACATAAAAATACAAAATAAAATAAAGGTATTTAGTATAAATTGTGGTAAATACGTATTCTATACCCATGCAATTTAATCCTACGATGTAACCATGCGGATTCTATAATAGTGAATTATACAAAGTGCAAAAATATGTGTGAATACTCCAAAATAGAATAAATTGTGAATAAAAATATAATTTAGGTGTATATCGAATTCAAATAGTTTAAATAGTTTAAATTTGTACGAATTGAACTAATTGTATATGTTGAATTTTATGGCTTTTGCATTAGATAATATAAACTTTAGAATACTTTTTTTTTTACAAACCTTTACAAGACAGATTTTTTTGCGTCCACCCAATATTACACATTATATTTTGGATACACTAGAGTACAACATTTAATTTTTAAACACTTCAAAATAACTACAGCACAATATATTCCATATGTCAAAATAGTCATAATATAATATAAATTTTATGATTAGTATCGATAACCTACATTTTTTTCACTACTATTTACTTATGTTATCTTAACGCAATATAAACGTATGTTAAAATAGTGCTATTAAACGGGAACTATCAGTATAACCTGAAATTTAAGTGATATGAATTACTGTGAACTTAAGAAACCTACTATATAAAAGTAAATTGAGACTGTGTAGACCTTATTTTATTTATGTTATATACCCATCATAGTACGCATTTTTTTCTTTTGTTTTTTCAATTTGTGAACTTTTACCATTACTACTGTCTAAGATAGTGTACCTAATTACATCTAATTACCTCTTTTTACTCATAATTATTAGATAGTATATTAGATTGAAATATTTTGTGTTGTAGTTATTTTGTAATTTTTAAAATATTAATATAAAACTTTTTAAATTATAAACCGTCGCCCAAACTTAAAATTTACACAATTTTTAATACATATACTATTTTTTAAGATTTTTTATATTCTTATATTTATGAGAAAGTGTATTAGGAGGGGGGTATACTGGATCTGAGCTAGTAGTAAGGTATATCCGCAGGGGGTCAGTCAAAATTCTATTATTAGCAATAACGGAGGACCCTCCTGTTTTCTCTACTTCGTTAATTGTTTTTTAATAAGACGATTCTGATAGGGCGTTTTTCTTTTAATATTCCTTTCCAGAAATTAAAACCCGTCGCCCTACAAACTAGGTAGCTTTAAACCTGGTTAATTTTATTGGGCGACGAAGACGACGTAATTTTACAATAAATTAATTAAATAATTTAGTATATTCTAAATTTTAAGTTTGAATCAGATTTTATTATTTGCATTGGAGTAAATTAATGATCGTGTATTATTAACACCGTAGCTACAGCTGTAAAATTATTATAAATAGTTGTAATGTAAATAAGTAGTGACCAAAAGTAAAGGTACCACACTTAAAAATGAAGATACTAAATATATAAATTTAAAATGTAGAGGTATCCTTTAATATAACATATTGTTTACTGTATAACGTAGTCCTATGTTATGTATAGTACTGAAGTATTCCATATAAAAATTGCAACACCTATTACGCTTTTGCTAGTCTCCATAACTGTATATTAAGTCCCAAATTATAGTGTAACATAAAAAGAATGTTCTGTATAATAGAAAGTATAGTAGTGAAATGTATAGTGATATAATAAATAGGGATAGCAGTATGCAATTTATTGTGTTAGCTGAACATGCAACAAATATAGTATTAAGTTTAATATAGATATTAAAAAATAGAAAAAAAAATTAAATTGTTATAAGGGAGACCATAAAGTGTTATATCACTAGATGCTTGGGTTTATGGCCAAAAAAGATATTATGTTGTGTTATAACATCCTACGTTGAATTATAAAGCGGACGTAAATCCTTGGATAGTGTTATGAAGTATATAAAGTATTACCTATTGCAATTTGGTACCTGGTCCTTACAAAGGATGTTTGTAAGGTATAAGATATTATATATAGTGCAACAATATTAGATTTAAGATAACAATTATAAATTAACACGGAGTTTGATGCTTGCAAAGAAAATATAAAATGGATTGTGTGATGCAGAGTATAAAATAATATATAGTCTAACACATTAGCGACCGCTATAAAGCAATATATAATTGTAAATAGATTTTTAAGTAGACAGAGTACACAGCATATAATTTATTATAATTATGACAGCAATACGTTAACCTGAAAAGTGTTAAGGAAGTAATCAAACATACAAATCATATAAAAATATATACCTGCTATGCTGGCACAATACAACCTAAACACAACCTCAATATAACCAGTTTGTTCATTATATACCTTTTGAAAGCATTATAATATAGTTACAATAGTCACTATATAAATATTATAAAGATTAATTTATTGTTATAATACGATAATTATACTATTAAATTTATCAATTCCTAAATGTTTAATTAATATACAACCTTTATGTAACTCTAAATGAACTAATGTGTAATTTTAGAATAACGAAACTGTAATCACTAAAATTTAATAACATTTAAAAGGTAATAAATAAATTAGTATCCAATTTATAAACACCTACATTTTAATATCATACAATCTAATGAAATAAATAGAACCGAAACTCGAAGTAAAGTAAAACGAATGAGGAGTCACGAAGCGTAAAAGAAAGAGGGAGTGTAGCAAATAAATTTGATAGAGCCTTTGAAGGTAGTTCGGGGACCAAATTTTGATTATGAGAAATGTAAATTAGATACTGGGGTATGAGAAATTAACGTTTGAGGTAAAAAAAATAACATCAAGGAGAGAAAAAAATGGTCTTGCTGTAATAAAATCGAATGTAAATCTAATATAAGAATTTAAAAATAGAATTTGAAAATAGAATGTAAAAGGATGTTAAATATGAAAAAAATCGGGGAATTTAAAAATGACGTCAGGGTATAAAAAATATAAACTGAGGTTTACAAATTGGTGCTCGGTAACAATAAAATTGTATTAGCAAGTGGTTCTACATAATAATAGAGCTGGTAGTAAGATAGATAATTTTGTAGCCTAAGAGAAGTATTGTAATAAATTAATAATCTAGAACATCACATAAATAGAATACATTAGATCAAGTTAACAAATAGTAAAAATGGGTACAGATTACAAAAAAGTATTGTATAAATTCAAAAAATGGGTAAATTTGGTATAACTAAAGGCAACTAAATTAATTATAAAAAATACATTAAATAGAGGTTTTATTAGTAATATATAGATATATTCAAATAAAGGTGTAATCGCATAAGTATAATACACACAAATATAAAACAGTAGTTTACAAAAGGTTGAATTTAATAATATAGATTCATACATAGATTTTAAGATATAATATACGTTTAACTCACTAGTATACAGAATTAAATTAAGGTAAAATTAAGGTAATTATAGGTTTTAAAGGTTCACTAATTCAAAAAGTGTAGGTGTAGTTTAGGAGTAGTATAGGTAGAGGTTAATGTATACAAAATAGTAGTTTATAGGTAATATATAGATGTATTCAAATAAAGGTGTAATCGCATAAGTATAATACACACAAATATAAAACAGTAGTTTACAAAAGGTTGAATTTAATAATATAGATTCATACATAGATTTTAAGATATAATATACGTTTAACTCACTAGTATACAGAATTAAATTAAGGTAAAATTAAGGTAATTATAGGTTTTAAAGGTTCACTAATTCAAAAAGTGTAGGTGTAGTTTAGGAGTAGTATAGGTAGAGGTTAATGTATACAAAATAGTAGTTTATAGGTAATATATAGATGTAGTCCGCATTGACCCACTCAGTAGGTTTAATTCATAAAAATATAAATTATGTATTGTTGTATAGTCCTACGTTTCATATTGTTGGGGCTAATTGCCTCATAACCCTTTATTAAGGTTAAAAAAAACACAAACATTATTGTTTAAAAAACTTAAGTTAAGCCTTTATGGGCTAGAGATCCTTATATTAATTACAGTAAAATTTGAACTTTACAATGTTACAAACCTCGGATCAATTCGGGATTTATAATTCTAATAATAATATTTTTTATTTATTTTAGTTTAATATTATATTCTATTAGTCTAGATATATACAGTTTAAGAGGTGTTAGTTATAATCTTAATATTAATATTAACTTTAAGAGTATCAATTTTTAAAAAAACTTAGTAAATTTAATTTTAACCAATACAATAGAACTACCTGGATTTAATAAACTCTTAATATATAATTTAGTTAAATCAGATAGTATCATAAGTAAAATAAGGTAAATATCCAAAAAACAGGTAAAATATAGGTTCATTTCGCATACTTTTAAATAGTAGATATTGGTGTACAGATAGTATAATTTGGTGTTGTAGGTATACCTAGGAATGGAGGTGTAGTAGGAGGTAGTTGTAAGCATATTCTATATTAGTAAATAGGTGGTGTATATTAAATTATATTCTCTCA
>JADGJK010000389.1:0-16086 GCA_027600645.1 Nowakowskiella sp. JEL0407
TGATATTGGCGGAGGATTGATCAGCGTCAGAAAAGTAAGTTGCAGAGTCAGGGTAGAGTTTCAGAGAGGGAGGATTTGATGTGACAACGAGCGATGCTAAACCGTGGATTTTATCGCGCAGAGTTTCGATTTCGTCTAGTGCTGATTGCTCTGACGAGTTTTGGAACGATGCGACGTTTATAGATGGAACTACAATGTAGCTGGTTAGCAGTGGTGCTCCGGGCGGCACGGGCGGATATCTTGTTCGTTGTGTTTGAGTAGCATTTAAAGCTGGTTGCGCGCCTACTGTGGGTACTCGATGTAGTGAATGCATCGAAGTATTTCCGATTGGCGTTACTGGTCTCGTTGTGATGTTATGCGACTTTGTTCTCCGTCGACGAATAATAAAGTAGGCTATTCCTGCGCCAATAAAAGCGACAACAATCGCTGCAACAACGCTTGCTATCGTTACTAAAAAAAATTAATTTTTTGAAAGGATAATTTGGAAGACAAACGTACCTGTTGAATTATTAGTTACAACAGGTGTGCTTGACGATGGTGCATCTTGCGATTTTGGTCCAGTGAAAGAGGAAGGTGAGGGGATATTCGATATACGCACGTTGGCTGTGGCATTAGCGCCGCCTGCTGTAGATGAGAAAAGTGTGTCGCAATCTGCAAAATAAATTCAATTAAAATGTTGTCTTTGAAGAAAAAATTCACACGAATTACTCTCAATCTGCGCGGGTAGTAATCCTTTTTGCCTAAATCGGGCTCGTTCATTGGCACTCATGCAAGTCGAGGGGCACTTTCCGGTTCCTATTGCCGTTGCAACTCCATTTTGTCCAACAAGCGTATAGAGCCACCAATCCGCTTCACCATTCACAGTACCAAAAAAACAACCATAAACCTTCTCAGTACCGAAAAACGAAGTATAAACTCCCGCGTCGAAGGTTTGTGCGAATACTGTTGGGCAATCATTGTTGCAAGGAGAGGGAGAAGCGTCGCTGAAACCATAAAAGTTCTGGAAATTAACCTGCAGACCGGTCCGCGACGTGAGCTGAAAGTTGAATTTGCTGCATTGAATATTACACGCCATGGAATGTTTTGTAAAAAACTGAAATTTTTGCAAAGGCTGTGTTTTTGTGTTTCGATCTAAATTTGACACGTTTTTCGCGTCGCCACCAGAACAAACGGCACATTTCCGAAATCACATTAATCTTTGCTTGATTTTTTTAAATTTTTTCCTGAACATTACTTTTTAATTATGTGAAGGATTCTGATCTAGCGTTCTGATATAGATTGTATAGTCACCAGTAAATTATCGTAAATTCAACCCCTAGAATTCCCCAAACTGCCTCAGTGAAATTAATTTTTCTAAAGTTGAGATTTGAAAAATTTTAAGAGATAAAGAAAAAACCAATCGATGACCTCACGTATTTTCAAACGGTCGCAACGTTTTTTCTTGATTTTACATTTCATTCGAAATCAGAAATGGTTTGGTATACGGTAATTATTTCAAATTTAAAGCAGCATTACACTGGCTACGTCTCTTTAAGCTTTTTTGATAGTTCCCGTTCAAGCATGAGGGTACCTCATGCACTGACCGGAGGATATGCAAATACTTACCAACTTTTAATACAAACGCAATAGTAATGAAAATATTTTAGAATGAGAGTCGCAGGAAAATATCTCAATTAAAATGTAATTCCATTTCTTAAAATCATTTATCAATTTTAAAGTGCGTGATCCCGTTGTACCCTTCCGCTTTTCGAGTTTTGACGAACTGGTCAAAAAAGTTTCTTTGTGTGAGCAATTTCTCTAGAATTCTTATTTCTGTTTTTTACTAATTAATCCCCTTAATTTGCCTCTATAAACATTGGGCATTAACGGTATTTATTTGCAGTGTTCGATATTCCTCTGAAAATGTTTTCATTAATTTCCCGACAACTCCCGAAACTGAAGCAGGTTGGTTTATCTTAACCGTTTACTTATGGAAAAATGTAAATTAAGTTGATCATTACAGGCGAGACGTTTCGCATCAGTTACCGGTGCGATTCCACCTTCTCCTTCTGCCAAAACCCTTCAACACTCCTATGCAAACTCCCTTGCCAATATCCCAGAAACTAAAGTAACGAAATTATCCAATGGATTCACCATCGCCACCGAATCGAACCCGAACTTTCAGACCGCTACAGTAGGTGTTTGGATTGATGCCGGTTCTCGTTTCGAAACTCAGGAGACAAACGGAACTGCCCATTTCTTGGAACACATGGCTTTCAAGGTATACATCCATGAAAGTATTGCATTATTTTTACTAAAAATATTTGGTAAAAAAAATAGGGAACTAAAACTCGCACACAAATGAATCTCGAGACTCAGATTGAAAATATGGGTGGACACTTAAATGCTTACACTTCCCGCGAACAAACCGTTTACTATGCCAAATCTCTTTCATCTGACGTCCCCACATCCGTCGATATTCTCGCCGATATTTTGCGAAACTCAAAATTGCTCCCAGAAGCGATTGAACGGGAGCGAGATGTGATTCTCCGTGAAGCAGAAGAAGTAGAGAAACAGAAAGATGAAGTTGTTTTCGATCACTTGCACGGTTCAGCTTTCCAAGGGAACGCGTTGGGAAGAACGATTTTGGGACCGGGTGAAAATATTAAAAAGATCTCGCAAAAGGACTTGTTGGATTACATCGAGAAGAATTACACTCCCGATCGTATGGTTTTGGCTGCCGCTGGTGGTATAGATCATGAAGCGTTGGTTAAATTGGCCGAAAAACACTTTGGAGACATGAAAGCGAACGATAAGCCAAAGTCGGTGCAGAAACCACTCTTTGTTGGTTCCGATGTGCGCGCTCGTTTCGATAACCACCCAACTGCCCACATTGCAATGGCAGTAGAGGGAGTTTCATGGACCTCTCCAGACTACTGGGCTTTACTCGTCGCTCAATCGATAATTGGAAGCTGGGACCGATCACTCGGCGCTGCACCTCACGTTTCATCAAAATTGGCTCAACAAATCTTCAAAGACGACCTCGCTAACTCCTTCATGTCCTTCAACACCTCGTACAGCGACACTGGGTTATTCGGAATTTACGCCGTCACCGAAAACTTTATGGATTTGGACGATTTGGTTCACCACATTCAACGTGAATGGCACAGATTGTGCATGAACGTTTCGGATGCGGAAGTTTTCCGTGCTAAGAACCAGCTGAAAACCAGCTTACTGTTGGCTTTAGACGGAACCACCCCAGTTGCGGAAGATATTGGACGTCAAATGTTGGTTTACGGTAAACGATTGACGCCATGGGAAGTTGATGGTTTGATTGAGAGCGTAACTAAGGAAGATGTGATGAACGTTGCCAATAAGTACCTCTACGATAAAGAGGTTTGTGTCGTTGGTTATGGACCGGTCGAAGGATTGCAAGATTACACGAGAATCAGAACTGCGATGGCACCAAAGTATTGGTAGATGGCAGATTATGTTTTTTTCGTTCGTTATTGTAATACAGAAACTAGATCTCGATCTCAATCTTATATTTTGGTGCAAAGATCATTTCGTTTAAAAGACTCACAAATCCTTCTTTGATATCATTTTCTAGCGAAGATCGAGACAGCTTTCAAGTCGGAATCATTGCCTTCGCTGATATCCCTTCTTTTCCCTATTGCCAACCGAGAATGTCCGGAAAATTGTCTGGGATTAATCCGCGGCATTCTGTTTCCTCCGGTGGTAATGATTATTGTACGATCATTAATTGTATGAATCAGTTGGGGTTGAGGAGTGGGAAGCTTAACTGCAGGCGGTTCGGGACTTTCTTTCTTTTTCTCTGAAGAATTGATTCTAGAACTTGTTTTAAAGGTGTGGAAGATTTTTTTGTGAGGTGCATTGTAATCTATTTGCTAAACTCGCTCAAGACGTAACGTACGATCCTCAATTTGGCTATTGGGTCAGAATTTACCTTAATTTCTTTCCTGATAAATACAGTACTAAGGTCTTTTTCGTCTTCGACGACATTTTAACGCTACTGGTTTTACTTCCACTGTAGTATACCCGAACGAGGAGATTGTTAGCATCAATAGCAGCAAGATCGTTTTTCTTTTCTGTCTTGATTCCTTTCTTTAATTCAGCGACGGTTTCATTCCTCTTAATGCTGTTCAAGAATTGCACAAACGATTGTGATGTTCCTCATTCTGTCAAGTCGCTTGGTCAACATAACTGCTACAAACGAAAATTAAAATGCGTGATCCTATTCCCAGCGAACCATCTTTTAATAAGGAGCAGATTGAATAAAACACAAAACTTATCAGTTAAAGAGAAAGAGAATTTTAATTGGTTTGGTTATTTGTTTTATGGGATCCTGGTAGTTGTTCTTCAAATTCTGAATATATGTATTCTTTCCAGCAGCAACAAATAAATTATATACTCAAAACGATCAGTATATTAACATATAGAATTAATTTTTCTCATACGAAAGTCACAAACCAAAACCAAAAAGAATTCATGAGGCAAACAACAAACAAATAACAAATATCCACAATCATTAATAACCGCATCTCTTACACTGCTTAACGATATTGCTATTTTCGCATTCGGTATAACACTCTCCATCGCACGATCCTTGCGAAGATCTTTGTTGGCTTCCACATCTGAAGACACAACCAATACGGCAAACAGAGTACGGTTTCGCGCAACCGTTTGACCAATCGTTTCCACCATTGTCGCATCCGTAAACTGAATATAGGAATAAATTTTAGAAAAATCAACAATGAAAAGAAGAAAAAAAAACTTACGAATATCCCAAAGCGAAGCAAGGTCACCATCAGCAATAGTATACAACCCAACCAACGCTCCTTGACTCGTATCACGATACAAATCATTCAAGACATAATTTGTTCCTTTAAGAAACACACCATAGTGACCACCACTTTGTTTGAGTTCCCATTGTTGGGCTCCTGTTCCGTTGCAATCGTACATTTGCACTTTTGCCCAGTCGTGAGGGTTGTTTTGGTCCACGTCGACGCATAAGCCGCTTTGAACGCTGATTATTTGGCCGTTGGTGTATCGGAATTGTTGGTTTGGGGTTCCGTTACATTCCCACTATGAAGAAACGTTAGAAAGAATTAATAACAACACGAATAATAGTTTTTGAGACATACCATTCGAAGTTGATAACCGTTTTTGTTTTGGGCGCAATCAACACATTTTGATTTGTCTACCGGAGACTTGATTTCGAAAGTATCGGTATTTGCCCTTGGCACGACGATTGCGCTGGCCTGTTGTGCAATGAGAATTGCAGCGATTACAGCAAGAAGTCTCAAAAAATGACGGTTGTTCATCATTTTTCCTTTGGTTACGATGAAGATGCAGCATCGCAGGTTTCTTTTTGCTTTTTATAGTGAAAAAGTACGCGGCGTATCAGTGTATCTGCCGCGTACACTGTTGTACAGGTGGATACTTTAAACTCCTGCAAATTCGATTTTTGAGTCATTTGCAATCGGTATCTGAAAAGATTCCCAAAAGTAAGAGAATCTGAATAAGAAATAATAGGTTTATATCTTCACGTGCTTGTGTTTATTTATGTAATTTAATTCAGTTAATTGATCGCCTTATTCGAAGTGTTATCAAATTGATGAGTGTCCTGCCTGAAAGTGTATAATAAGTCTGCGCCGCGCAACTTGAGTCATTAATTCAAAAATATAAAATATAACCCATTCTTTATTTATTTATCCGATATCAATCAGTCCTCCGCTTCTTTGAACTCGGTTTATCATAACTTTGCTTCATTCCGCCCATTTTACTCTGAATCTTCGTGAAAAGCTCCTTATCATTCCAAC
Source organism: Nowakowskiella sp. JEL0407 (assembly GCA_027600645.1). NCBI lineage: Eukaryota > Fungi > Chytridiomycota > Chytridiomycetes > Cladochytriales > Nowakowskiellaceae > Nowakowskiella > Nowakowskiella sp. JEL0407. The sequence goes on from JADGJK010000389.1 coordinate 5,823, forward strand.
CAACATCACGCTAAAAAGAATATTAATTATCGTCCGGGATATTTACGAAATAATATTAATATCTTGCTCGTATCTTCCCTGGCCAAATCGGCTCATTTTGTTCGACCGTGATCAAGCACCAATTTGAGTGGGATACAAGTGGAAAGCGGAAACATCGACGACACGAGTTTTTTCGATTGCTACATTATCAATGGAACGAGTGCATCTCCACCTATCGGGTTTTGTCAGTTAACGATGGCGAATGGATACTATGACATGAAATTGTTTGGAAATAAGAAAGTTTCGTAGAAAGAATTTTCCAAAGAGCGATTGAAGCGATCAGAGCAAGGATTTCTTAATCTTATTTACGGCGGGAAAGTGCGATGTTTCTAATCTTCCTATGAACTCTGGGTTCGTGGACTTGGAAGGACCACTTTGGACCTTTTTTTGGTCGTGCGTTTCGAAATGCTATGCTACCACCACCTGCGAATGCTTCTAGCTTTTCAGTACTGACATCGATCGCAGACGTTGAACCTGTGAATGCAAACATTATAATCAACGAAAGGGCGAAAAGAAATGACATAGATATGAATAAGTGACACTCGAACAAAATTTCAAAGAGAATTTTGGGAAATCTTTCTTTTCCAAAGCAATAAATGAAATTAACACATTATCTAAATCTGAAATCTGACTGTCTCTTAGAAAGAGCGATTGAATAAAGTTAAAAGTTTATATTGTTGAACGAATATAGGCAAACTTGATACATATCCAACATGCTTGCTTTAAAATAATGAACGACAAAGCGGACAGGTTGACTGGTTGCTCGTTCGAAACCACTGCAAGACGAAGAGAAAAAAAGAAAAAAATTAGCCAGAATATAATCATCAATATTGGTAAAACGTACGGTAAATAAGCACGACGAATGGAAAAGATGTTTGCAAGTTTTACACCGCTTGTTTGGAAGTTGCTGATCCATCACTCCAATGACAGAATAACCTACACAAAAAAAGATATTAAAAATTCGCACTCAAATAAGGAAAGCTGTTAAACGCCTTACAAATTGCGCAATCTTCCACTCCATCAAAATGCAAAGAAACATTTTTCCTAAACAGCTGCAGTGCGTCGATAATTGTTGCATTTTGCGCCATGATAACTGAACCCGTAGCCAATAACCAAGCTCGCCACTTTGCTTCACCGACAACTGATTTTCCACTGCTTCCAGCGATTCCAGATCCGCTTGATGAACCACTTTCCACCTTCACTTGTAACAGTGGGAAGCAACTTGGGAGTTTAATAACGAGCTCCAGTTTTGCTTCCTCGAATGTGTACGTAGCGGTTATCTCTGAAGTGGTGGTAGAGGACTTTATAGTCATATTTTCGAAGGATGAAGCATCGACGTTTGTGATGGATTCGAGTTCGTGAGCAAGGAGAATAGGGCTGAAGTATTTCTGGGTGAAACTATACAGGAAAAGAATATATTTTAGCTATCGTTAGGCAAAATGAAGGTTTCCAACTTACTTTTCCACGTTGATGCTCAACTGTCGGTTTTGCAGCTCTGTCCACCATATCCGAACTAGAGATGGTATATGTCTCAACGCCCTGAAATATAAATGTCCGCACAATAGTGGAATAGTCATATCATCGTTTTCCAGACTAATCGCAGAGACGTAATACGTTTCTATTTGCCAGCCAGAAAGATCGAATTCAGATACGATCTTGTTTCCTACCCCAAGAAGTTGAAGAACTCGTATCAGAAATGTTGATAATATATCTGCTGTCCGTATATCGGCCGTATATGAAGTTCGAAGTATGTAAGTCTGAAAGGGAAATTTGATAACAAAATCTTTGGAAAAAGGTAACAAAAAATACGAAATTACAGCTTCTTCAAAATGATCCAACAGGGCCATCCAAGATAACAAATAACCCAAATCGCCATTATCACTCTGAAAGAAAATAAATTAAAGTTACCGTGCCAAACTTTTCACAACAAAAAAAAACAATTTCAAACTGTACCATTTTTTCGGAATTTGATTTCTTCACCGCAGAAAATATCTGCTCTGGCAATTTCTCCGGTTCTTGAACTTCCTCTAAAATATAAAAGTTTTCATAATGTCCAAACACAAACAATCACATCGACGTTTACCAGAAGAATTCAGCTCTACTTTCAAAGAAGATTGGACAACGCTTCGAGCAATCAATCGCTTCAACAATGCGTACGCTGTAATTTGAACTTGGGTGTTTTCAGAATACAATGCTTGGCAAAGCTGTAAGTTAAAAATTAAAACATTGAGGGTTAACGTCAAATTCATTTTCCGAGACATACTTCAGAAAAGCGAGCATCTTCAAATAATATATCCTCAGGTACCTCAACACATAATTCGGAAATCAATGTTTGCAACATTCTATCCGATTTGGTGGACTTCGAATCACACTTGGCTCCTAGAAAACAACATAAAAAAATAAAACTTGAAGATTCACGGAACTGCAAAAAGCAAAGCAGCGAATTACCAGAAATGTGATAGAATAGTCTCAAGAAACACTGAAAGGTAGCTTTGATCCAATTTTTAGCTATTAATTGTCTCCAGAAATCACTCGTCGAATTCGAGATTGCTATTATCAATTCCAACACATTAAACAACCACACACTATGAGTCGTGCTCGTGCCGCTCTGTTCCGTTAACAACTAAGATTGCAAAAATAAAAATGAATCGAAAACTCAGTTAACCAGATTTAAAAGAAAAGGAGATTGAAAAAATACCTTAATCCACGTCTCGGATACAGTCACCACCCATTCACCACTTTTAACCCCAATCTCTGATTCGAATCGACTTGTGTATTCAACAAGGTTTTCAAAGTATTTTGCGACTTCGGCATTTACTTTATCCCATTCTTGAATATCTCCACAAAGACGACGTTGCTGATACGAGTTTTCTGAACCTTCAAACCATCTACGAATCGAGTTCAAAACTGAGGAACCTAATTGTGACGGGTTCGTGTGATCCAAGTTGTGCTCCATCACTTTATTCAGTAAAACTAACGAGCTGAGATCTGGATTTTGGTTTTATAAGCAAAACATCTCGTATTGCGTTTTGGAGTTAAAATCACGTACCAGAAGGATGGGAATTTTCAGGAGCCGTGCTTTGTCGAATTTTGTCCGAAAGAGGTTGATTCACAACAGCAAGAATATCAGCATATCCACTCACTGCAAGAATCGAAGCGGAAACAGAACATGTAATTGTATCCGTAAGTTTGCCTGCAAATGAATAATTTCAATAAAATAAATCCCAGGAGTGATTTATAGGAATAACCGGTATTACTATTTTGAATAGTTTTTAAAATCGACGACGTCCATTCAGCAACGATTCTGTCCCTTATCCTTTCATCCATCGCCTTCAAAACTTTTGTCAACAAGAGGTTCAACGCCAAACTATACTCCCGTCCAAACTCATTCGAGAGTTTTACCGCCGTACTCAACGTCAACTGCAATATCCCAGACGACATGGACTCAGAATCAAATTCCAAAATGACTGTTCCATCATTTCCCCTCACTAATTCATTCACAATCTGATTCGTAACTGCGTCCAAATCATCAATAAAAACAGCTTTTTCAACAATCACGTCGTTTCCTTCGCTTTCTACCCATATCGGAATAGACTGTAAGGTTACCGTGCTGTATACCTTGAATAACTCCATCACCAAATACGTCTGCGTCGAATCCGAAGTGCTCTGCGATGTTGTCGATTCTAAAAGCACTGAAATTCCAAATTTGTGAACCAAACCGATAAACACCAACAGCAGCCGCCCGTACGAAGATATTCCAAACAGATCATACGATTTAGTTTGGTTCGATAGATCTTGAGATTGGTTTTTGCCGATCGTGCACGGAGATAGTACTGGATTCGCTATTGAGGTCAAAATCAATTCATGCGTTGTTAATCGGAAGGGATCGCTCCACGACCGAATTTGAGATAGAGAAGGGAGAGAAGATGTGATAATCTCGTCTTTTGACTCTGGTGACAGGGATATCAACAAAAGCAATTGATCCAAATAATCTATCGGCCTGATAAACATAAAGTATAAGCAACAAATTCCAAAAATTTGTGAAATCATAATTCCACTCACGTTCCACAATGCGTCAAATCTTCAAACCCTCTCTTCCAGGTTTGATTCAACTCGACCACAATCTCTTTCTTTTCCACCGCAGAGAAACTTGAGGAATACCTACTCCATAACTTCTTCGCAAACTCTTTAACCTCATTCATAATCTCATGTGCTTCTGATTTCGTTATAACCCTCACCTCCCCACTCGAATTTTCCAATCGATATTCATCCACTCCGTCCGGGATATATTCAACCAATTGAAACACACTATTGATAATAGAATCTCGGTATGAACTACTTTCCAGTGAGATGAGAGTGAGAACGGCAAATATTGATTTTATCGATCGCAAGAACGGTTCTGAAATTACGTAGAGTGATTTGTTTACGTGGAGGTGTGATACAGTGAATTTTGATAATCGGTCAGAGAATGAATTTAAGATTTTCGATTTCGTTAGCTCAGATACGATAGATCTACCTATATTGATCGAATAAAACATTCAAAATAAAATTAAAAACTTTTTTAGAAAAAATGCACTGATTTTGATTGTTTACCATCATTGAAAAGCAAAATATTCGCAAGAAGGTTCACATCTAATAAAGCACCTTGCAGCAATTTCTCCAAAAGCTTTAAAGCTATCGAATCCAAAGTTTTATTCTCAAAAGGAACCAGTGCCGGTGACAAACATATCCTTTGATTCAACTACATACAAAAACCATTACCACCACAAAAAATATAATCAAGTTCAAGCGTTCAAACCTTCTGCAGCAACGAATTAAGTAAATCAGTCTGCCTACGCTCATCACACTCAGATAGCGTTTTCATCACATTATCCCACTGATCCTTCTTCGACTCCGCATTAGAAACCGTTTCTTCCCACAACCACCACACAAAAATATCAAAATTTTCGCTGGGAAACTGTTTCCCATCTGCAATTCGAGCGTTGAATTTGGATACGAATTCAGTTACGGGAAGTGATGCAACGTTGTCAGAAATTGGTAATAAAGACGATATAATAGAAACTTGAACAAAAAGTTTCAAAATTAGAGTTGATGGAAGGACGGAACTCAAAACATACCATCCTCATGGGCGAACGATAATGAACAGAGATTGTGAGAAAGTGCCGTAATCTTCTTTTTCAGGTAAACTGAATCCTTCGGGATCGTATTATGAAGTTCTGCAATACATTTTGCCGCGGTTTGACAGTTTTTAGAACCTTTGTAGTCATCCAGAGCCGATTTAAATTCGCTAACGTATTTCTTAAAGAATCCAGTTAAAAACTCCTCTAAAATAATCAATAAAAAGTTATAAAGAAGTTTAACAATCTTTCTCGATGAAAATAGCTTACCACGGTTAGAATCTTTCGCCTCAACTCGAACCAAGAAAGTACGTAATTCAGGAATAAAGTCATCAAGTCGGAACCGGTTCTTAAACTCTGAATATTTCTCCAAGACAACCACATTCAACAATCGAATCGCGAAATCTACCAACAGGGCGAGGAGTGTACCATCGTCCGTTTCCAGTTTCTTTGAAAAGAAAAAGAAAATACACTCATAGTACGATTTGGCGAATACGCTGAAGTTCGTAACGCCCGGCGTTAATTGCTGAGTGACGGCGAAGGCGGGTGAATTCAAAGATGCGAATATACAGTCCAAGAATTCCGGTATATTGTATATCTAAATCAGCACTTAATTACACCAGATTAGAATCGGGATTGAGAAATGAAAACATACTGAATCGGGTAAAGCGGCAATGAGTGGCAGTAAACTTAAAAACGTACATTCGACAGAATTCTTTTCGACAGATTTAAGGAATGAGTAAAACTTGGGCATCACGGGTTTGACCTTTCCGCCCTTTCCTGCTTTCGTGCTCGCAATTACCCACGACGACGGAAATGTTTTAGTGAATATCACAATCGCTTCCCACATTTGCGGATGATTCGCAGAAGCTTTCTCGGAAAAGACCTTCGACAAGAAAGTAGACGAAATATCCTCCAACCGGGTTTCAACGAGTTTGGGTTGTTTTTTGCAAAGTGTTGAGAGAAGCGAATAAATACTCGACCGAAAACTATCGTGCTGACTCTGCATGTGTTCCCAAACACCATTCTTTGATTCTGATTTTTCCAATAAAGCTATGAAATCCGTTTCACATGAAGAAAGCTCATCAAAGTCTAGTTCGGTCAACATCAACTCCAACAACTTGCACGACGCGACAATGACTCGCTCATACTTTGAAGTCATATCTTCGGGAAGAGTGAATCGCGGATTACTAAGATTTGTTGGTGTGGCATTAATAAGCATTTCTTTACAAAAGCTGATAATTTCCACTTTCGTGACCTTAAACAATTTTTTCCGTTTTTCATCAGGAAACATTGACTGAAAAGAAGAAATCGCGACAGAAGATGTGTTTGGGGATGGGTCGAACTGACTGAGAAGCCAAGGGGGGACGATTCGCTTTAATATCGGTGAAATTAATTTGCCCAGTTTTGTGGTGATAACTGCATGTAATGATGAAGCCAAATCGCGTATTTGACGGGTGGAATCGAGAATTAGTTTGTTGTATAAGATGGGGTAGATGGGTAGAATTTCGGATTGCAAAAAAATTGAGTCTTTTGATTCCAAGTAGCTTAAAATATCATCGAGAGCTTTAATTCGAGTCGTAGTATCCCGTTTCGACAATTTCTTCAATTGCAGCTATTCAAACGGAATTGGATTTGGATTTGCGAGAATAAATTAAAGCGTAAGAACCTTCAAATCAGGATCCGAAACTAAGTCATCGACCGATTCTAAGCCGGAAACAGAGGCAAATACATCATCTGAGGCGGAATAACTTTCAGACGACGAACCGAACGAATTAAACGCAGTTGAAAACGAAAGATCTGCCGTTCGCCTGTAAGCATTATATGCATTAACAAATTATAAATATAAAATAACAATATGAAATATACTGGGCATTCGCCGGCTGCAAGTTTCCCTTAACTCTTTCTTTTTTGTCTTTTCCCATTGTCAATTTACGTTATGGCTTCAAAAGTTACTGTCCCCCAATTTAGGCGTAAAATTCAGAATTCTAAAAGAAACTTCATTCTTGATTAATTATTTATATCATGCAAATATTGAGATTATTATTTTTAGAATTATTTGATTTTATTTTTCGAAGTGTTACGTTTGAGATCCTCATGCTTACAGATCGTTTTGGTAGGGTTCGCAATAGATAATAAATAGTTGAAAGAGCGCCTGGAATAGAATAGTAGAGCTATTTCTGAGCAAAAAATAGCATATAACTATTTTTAATAGCTATTAACAGATTTTCTATTAATTGTATTAATAACTCTATTAGTAAATTTGCGTCCTTTAAAAATTAAAACAAACTCTTAAGACACATGCATGCTTTTACAGAATAAGGTCCGAGATTGTGGAAATTTTCAGATATGAGCTGTTTCCCTCCCGAAAACTCTCATTCTGATGCATTACTATCCATTCCAGCAAACATCTTCGAGCATTCTCAGCATTGTACGTTCTGGCAGATTGGTTTGAAATTGCCTCTTCAATTGTACTTTGGGCTGTAAATGACTGTTTGGGAGTCGGAAGGGTGATGCCGAGATTTGCTGCTTCAATCTTCCACTCAACTGGATGCTTATCACGGTCGTGATCAACGAAATTGTTGTGATATGAGATCGACACAATTTGCAGGAAATCTTCTCTTTCTTATTCGCTGATTCCTCTTGATTCAATGGCTTATCAAAGAACTTTCCACTCATGGCAATTGTCGTTTCATTGTACGGCACGTTTGTCAGGTTGATTCGCGGGTTTGGGTGATAGATGCATTACTACTAGAGTCTCCCGGCACTAATTCAACCTCAGAAAGGGTATCGTTGTCCATCATTCTGTACGAAGATGTCAAGACGTTTGGGGAATTAAAAATTTTCATGCCTCATCTATTAATGCTATTAATGGCTATAAATTGAAATAGTGGCTATATCAGAAATAGAAACAGAAAAAGTCATCGATTTATACTATTCTCTATTCCTTTCTATTTATAGTTGCGAACCCTAGTTTTGGATATGCAAGGAGGAGAAAACAATATTATACCTGGTTTATCCTTCGCGGAGAATACAACCACACTCCTTCATGCAACGCTCCTCCACAGTCATTCCACCTGCCCCTCCCACTATGGATACAACCACACACCCTCAAAAAAACGTGAAAGTCCACTTTCTTCTTCAAAATAGTTTATATATCACATTTCGGAGGTTTATAACTCCTTAAACCCCTCATGAATAGCATTTAAACATAGTTTTGAGCGTTCAAAAGATTTATATCGGTAGCGATCGACACATTGAAAGGCATATGATTAATGCGTGGCAAGAGTTCCACAAGCGTGAAGTGTGGATGTGGATATTTAATTGTGGGATGACGAACAGGAAAATTTTAGATCCCTCTGGAAAAAAGAAAAATGAAGAAAGTGCTTTCCCTCTTGTTGATTTTCTCTTTGAGTGTTCACGCGCAAGTTTCTTTGTACGGTCAGTGCGGAGGTCAATATTACACGGGATCAACTGAATGCTCGGTTGGATACTGTAAGGAGATTGATCTTTTCCCACAAATGCGTCGTAATATTTTACATTTTGCAGGTAAATACGTCAGCAACTGGTATTCCCAATGCGTTCTTCCCGTTTCAACCACCACCACAACGACCACGACTACCACAACAACCACGACTTCTCCAGTCACGTCTCCAGCAACAAGCCCACCGACTTCCCCAACTCCATCAGTCTGTAAAGTCAACGCAAATCCCTCGTTGACCACAATCCCAAAACTGCCTGATCCTTTCCTCTCCCAATCCGGAACTCGAATCTCCAAGAAGAGCGACTGGACTTGCCGTCGCGCGGAACTACTCGCAGTATTGCAGCAATTCGAACTCGGTACATTCCCTCCAAAACCATCGTCCGTGACAGCCTCATACAGCGGAAATACTTTGACAATCAACGTCAGCGAAGCCGGAAAATCAATCTCGTTCTCGGTTACGATTACTAAACCTTCAGGAAACGGACCGTTCCCTGCAATCATCGGGTATGGAGGAGGCTCGATTCCCACACCAGCTGGCGTTGCAATGGTACATGATTTCCTCCTTTTCAAACACATTTTAAACCTTTATTTAAGATTAATTTCAACAACAACGATATCGCCGCACAAGACAACACCGGCAGCCGCGGAAAAGGTAAATTCTACACTCTCTACGGCAGTGGACACAGCGCAGGAGCAACAACAGCTTGGGCATGGGGAGTCTCAAGAATCATCGATGCTCTCGAACTCACTCCTTCCGCAGGAATAAACCCCAAACGTGTCGGCGTTACCGGATGCTCTCGCAACGGCAAAGGTGCCATGATCGCCGGTGCCTTCGAAGAACGTCTAGCTCTAACTATCCCTCAAGAATCCGGTTCAGGTGGATCGGCATGTTGGAGACTCTCCGATGCGCAGCAAAAGAGCGGTCAGAATGTACAAACCGCCAGCCAAATCATCACCGAAAACGCATGGTTTTCTCCAAATTTTAATTCGTATGTTAACAGCGTAACCAGACTTCCGTTCGATCACCACTCTTTGCAAGGTCTCGTAGCTCCACGAGGACTCTATATTATCGAAAACACTTCAATGGAGTGGTTAGGAAAAATGAGTACGTACGGTTGCTCACGAGCCGGGCACTTGATTTACCAAGCGTTGGGAGTTCCCGATAACCACGGGTATTCGCAAGTAGGTAATCATGATCATTGTGCATTCCCGTCGAGTCAAAGGGCAGAGTTAGATGCGTTTGTTGGAAAATTCTTGCTTGATAAATCGGTTTCTACTGCGGTTTTCAAAACGGATGGGAATGTTGGGTTTACTGAGAGTTCTTGGATTGATTGGAGTGTTCCTACTTTGGCTTGATCGATTTAGCAATGATTTGTATAAAAAATTAATTTTTTCCTTGCTGCTTTTTCTTCTTTCTATGTGTCTTTTGGTTTTATTCTACGTTGAATTTTGAGCGAGAGTAAATAATTGAAAAATATATTTCACACAGTATTCGAGCGCAAGTATTTCATTTGAACCACTTTTGAACAATTTAATTATTCTGAGTATCGATAGTGAACGAAAGGAACTAGCATTTTCTTGGTAAATTATGGTTTTCGCATTCTTTTATAATCTTTTTTTTTTT
>JADGJK010000039.1:0-86718 GCA_027600645.1 Nowakowskiella sp. JEL0407
AAATTTTTAAATATTTCATTTAATTTTTTTTTTTCTCTTTTATATTTTTTTTGTTTTTCTGAATTTTTTTTATATCTTTTTTTTGTCGTTTTTTTTTTTTATTATTCACATTTTCCCCCCCCCCCCCTTTTTTTTTGGAGAGTCATGAGTCGGCGTTTATTCGGAGAGAAAAAGTTTAAATCAACAAAGTCTAATGTTTCGCAACCCCAAAAAAGTTAAACTTCATATTGCACATGTTTCACATTAAACTTTCTCGAATCACATGCCAAACACTCTCAAAAGTAACGAATATGTTTTTGAATACCCGACATCAAAGCGGCCCGCGAATTGTTTTTCACGATGAGACGTCGAATTTGGGCGTGGAAACGCAAAGAAGAAGCCGAGTTCGCTCAAGGATTTCAACGTCGATCTTCTCGATTGAACCAACAACCACTTCCCCGAGCTCAAATTTTGATCTAAAATATCAACAGCAACAACAATACCACCAACCCCACGGCCAACAAACGGGATCCTACGATCACAGAAAACCACAAAACCCTGGATCGAAACGTGCTGCACGAGTTAACACAACCAATCGCACCTACAATACCACAACTGATTACTTTGAAGAGTCGAAGCAACTTAGATTGAAGCAACTTTCGCAAAACCAACACCAACGCTCGCGATCCGGATACACCGAGCAATACACACCGATGAAACAACCTCCTCCACCCAGATCGACATCCACCGGTCCAACTCCTGAACGTTATCATCACGGAAACACATTTGAGTTGCTCGCCGAAAGGTCGCATCAACGACAACAACTTTCTATTCCACGACGACAGACGATCCAAACTACCACTACTGCATACAACTATGGAGAACAAGATAATACTCAGATGATGGGAGTCAGTCGATCGAGAACGCAGGAAGAAGTTTATTTCCCCGAGTTGGCATTGACTAGTTGTCCTGAGAAAGTGTTTGGGAAGGGGTTTGAGTATGATTATTTCCCTAGTTTGCCTTGTGCGGATATTTAAATATGAGTTTTTGATTTTTGTTTTGGAATTGGTTATGTTTACTTCTGAGAAAATAAAACAGGGATCTTACAAATTATACCAGACTTGAAGAATTGAAACCAGCGTGAAAATTTATAAGAGTATATATTTTTTAATTTGCATAAATGTTGTTACATGACAAAAAAAAAAAGTAAGAGAAATAGTATGTTTCACTGCAAAGCATTCAAATTTTGTTCTTCAACCAAGGTAGTGTAAACACCATTCATCTGCAGTAACTCTGGGTGCGTTCCCTTCTCAATCACTTTTCCATCTTTCAACACAATGATGACATCCGCATCCTGAATCGTTGATAATCTGTGCGCAATTGTGATGGTTGTTCGTCCGCCCTTCGCTACGGCTCGATCAAGCGCTTCCTGCACTTGCTTCTCGCTTTCAGAATCTAAAGCACTCGTGGCTTCATCCAACAACATGATACTCGGATTACGTATGATCGCTCGTGCAATTGCAACTCGTTGTTTTTGTCCACCAGAAATTTGCCGGCCGGCGTCACCAACCCGAGTATCGTACTTGTCCGGACTTTCCATAATAAACTCATAAATATTGGCAATTTTTGCAGCTTCGTCGATTTCTTCATCCGAAACCATTTCTCGACCTGCACCGGCGAGAATATTCTCTTTGATGGATAAGTCGAACAACACAGGTTCCTGACCAACCAAAGATAAATGCTTTCGCAAACCTCGGGTCACCTGGTACTTTTTAACGTTCTTTCCATCAACTAAAACCTCTCCACCGTCGGCATCGTACCATCTTTCCAAAAGCCCAACAATCGTCGACTTGCCGCAACCAGAAGGTCCAACCAGAGCAATAGTTTTATTCTTCTCAACAGCAAAATTCAACTCACCACTGAAAATCGGATCCAGTGGTCGAATCGGATAAGAAAACTTCAAATCTTTCACCTCCACATTTCCGTCAATATGCAATGGAGTTTCAAAGTTATCGCCGTCTTCATCCGGATCGATTTTCGATACACGGTCAAGAATAGCGAATGTTTTGATTGCTGATACTTTGGCTTTGGCGTATCCTGAAACGAACGTCGTCGAACGACCAAGAGTTTGCGCCGTCATCATTAAAACCAAAATTACAACAAACGAGTTTCCAAATTCGGCAATACAAGCGTCCGCCAGTTTCAAAGCAGCGTAGAATCCAGCAGCGTTTAGTAATTGCTGAACGGCGAGTGTCGCACCGTTAGATAACGAAGTTTTGTATGCGGAGTTTATTGCCATGCGGTTGGGGTTCTCGATCTTTACAGCGTATTTTTGTTCAAAGTATGATTGTCGGTTGAGGGTAGCTACAGTTCGGATTTCTTTGATTGCTTCTGCTGCTGTACCGGAGGCGAGATCGTAGCTTTCTTTTATCGAGTTTTGAAATCCGAATTCTTGTGAAGACTCAAAATATTGGGCAATCATCAACAACGGAACGAACGCGAACAGGATCTAAAGATACAGATAAAACTTTAGAAATTACGAATCGTAATCTTTTTCAAATTTATTACCAGAGTCAACTGCCATCCATAGTAAAATGCGAGTGTGAAGCCGACAATCGAACAAGCAACTATTTGCATGGCATCTCCCGCAACGTTAGAAACCAAATCTCCAACTTTGGACGCATCAGTAGCAAGCCGAGAGGTCAAGGCGCCGACTCCGTTCTCTGGTTGATCGAAGAAGGCAATTTCCTGTTTAAGCAAAGCTTTGAACGCTTCTCCACGAAGATACTCCGCAATCCAGGCCGATGGTTTGCCAAAAAAGAAAACTTGTACACCTACTCCTCCACCCGCTCCGATTGCCAGGATTACGAACAAGAATGAGTAGAAATTAGCCCCTTGGAATGGTCCCGGGTCGATATCTTTTCCTCCAGGGGAATTAAGTACGATCAGTATCTTTGTCAACAAGATTCCGAATATGGGGAATGCCTAAGTTGAAATAAATTAAAGTGAATGATTATTCTTTGGAAAGAAAAAACATACACTTCCTGCTACAGCCGCACCAACGCATCCGATAAACAACATAAAGTATTGGGGTTTCATAATTTTAAACACTCGACCTAATGGTGCTTTCTGCTTTTTCTCATCATTCTTAACATCTTTACTTTGCACGATATTCTTTCGCTCGAATTCTCTCAAATCATCGATTCCGTCCAGTTTCAGAACCACCTCATATCCTTTGTTTTCGTTATCTATTCCAACCAACACTAATGGTTTCTCAACGACATTTTCCGCAGCGGATTGTTCTAAACCAGACTCTTCAGAATCGTCTTGCAACTTGGTGGTAACGTCCGCACGTCCAAGTTTAATCTTTTGCTTTTCGACCAACGACGCATAAATTCCTCCAATTTTGAGTAACTGATCGTGGGTACCGGTTTCAGCAATTACACCTTTGTCCAAAACAACGATAAGATCGGCATTCTTGATCGTTGAAAGTCTATGCGCAACGATCAATGTAGTTCGATCTTTCGCTGCAACGTCAAGCGCCCGCTGTACGACTCTTTCGGAGTTGGTATCTAAAGCCGACGTGGCCTCATCGAGTAACAAGATTCTGGGGTCTTTGATAAGTGCTCGAGCAATAGCTATCCGTTGCTTCTGACCACCGGAAAGCTGTGATGCGCCAATAACCGTATCGTACCCATCAGGTAATTTTGATATAAAATGATGGCAGTTCGCTTTCTTACAAATTTCGATCAATTGTTCTTCAGTTACTTCGTCTTTGTTGGATCCGAGAAGAATGTTTTGTTTAATTGTGGTATTGAAAAGTACTGGTTCTTGGGAAACGACACCGATGTTGCTGCGAAGCCAGAGAACGTTGTAATCGCGAATGTTGGTTCCGTCGATTAAAACTGAGCCGGAAAGTGCGTCGTAGAATCTTTGAACTAGCGACACCGTTGTTGACTGGGGAAAAAATTGAAAAGAAAAATTAGATAAATATAAATATTGCGAAACGACCATTCACCTTTCCACTACCAGAGGGCCCAACAAATGCTACAGTCATTCCAGGGTTAATTTTCAAGTTGAAATTTTGTAAAACAGTAACGTCGGGTCGGGAAGGGTATGAAAACTGAACATTCTGAAACTCGATTTCACCTTTTAATTTTACGTCTTTAATACCGCCTTTGTTATCGATATCAATTTCTGGGACTCGGTCAATCACGGCAAAGATTTTGTAGGCGGCAGCTTGGGCTTTAGCCAAAGCTTGTATACCCGGCGGTGCCTGGAGCAAGCTTGTGGCTCCGATAAGGATTCCAAAAAATACAGTTAAGACGTCTCCAGCGAGTAACTGTCCCCACAGAACTTGTCGAGATCCGTAGTAGAACGCAAGTCCGTAGGAAGCGAACAAACTGAATAAAAAGATCGACAGACCACGAGATACTGCGACCTGCTGCTTAACGTCCGTAAAGTACGCTTTTCGAAGTTTCTCTTGGTACAGTTTGATGAATCTTGGTTGCATCGAGAATGATTGAACCGTTCGGATTCCTGCGATGACCTGTTCGGCAATGGATCCTGCTTCCGCATAAGAATCTAAACAAATATATAATCAATTGATCTATTTCTGTTGGATAAACTAGGGATAAACCACCATACTTTGACTTTGCGAACTGGCTTCGGGTATTCCACTTAATAAGATCTATGGGAGTGAAGATTTCTCTTAAAATGGCAGAATATAATGAGATTAATTCGTATAATTACAAAAAATCCAAGTCCAAAGAAGGGAATGGCCGATAACATTACTAGACTCATTTTCCAGCTTTTGTAGAATGCCAACACAAATCCACCGAAAAATCCAACAACAGCCTGAATCGTTTTACCAAATTTCTCGGATATACCTTCTTGAATCAAATAAGTGTCCTGAGAAAGTCGAGTAGTTAACGATCCATCTTCCGCTTTATCAAACCATCCGGCGTCTTGTCGAAGGATGCAATGAACATAAATTCGTCTGATTGCCTAAATCATATTTCAATTTTTAAGAAAAGTTTCAGAAAAATAGTATAATTCTTACGTTTCCTTGGTTATTTCCAGATATCAAGTAGAATAGTTGTGAAATGTATCCTGCGACCAACATCGCAATACCAAAATAGAGGAACAAGAGAATCTGAGACGACGCGCCCGCTATATCAATCTTTATCTTTGGAGTAATTCCGTCTGGGCATACACCGATTAATTTCTGAAATTCTTCTCGTTGTTGCGGAGTTGAAGATTCTGGTGGGGCAGAAAATGAACCGACACCGGCGATTCCAGGACCACTATAAAGGATTGTGTTGAATAATACTTATTCCAATGAAATTTATCAAGATACGCACGTTTGATTCACAAAATCTCCCAAAACCAAGAACGAAAGGGGCATCAATACTCCCATCCCTGCAGAGAGAATAGATCCCACACTGCGTTAAATTTAAAATTAGAAATACGTCCAATCGCAAAGACGACCAAATAAATTCAATACATAATCATAACGCGATCTGCAGTCGATGCAAAGCGAAATAACTTGAAGACTGAAACCAGCGGTTCACGAGGAGGTTTTTCATTCTTTACTTCATCGGAGGGAACTTTTGAAGGTTTCATTCTCGAAAGGAACGATTTCTTTGTTTCTTTAGAGTCGCCTTTGGATTGTGTTGAATTCATTTTTCAGAAAGGAAGGAATTTGCAGCTCCTTTTTGCGTCACGCCCAGGCATTAGAAATCTCCCTTCGATCGCAACAATTTTGCTCATTTTCTCGATTATCCGCTCATCGCTTCAGTTGATAATTTCAAATAATTATTAATTCTTACTTTTAATTTGTAAATCAATTCGAAAATGAAAATAATAATAATAGCTCAAAGTTTGTAAATTTGGCTTAAATCGGTCTCCGCTGCATCATCCACTTGTAATACCGTTGTTATTTTACGGAAATTAAAATTTGATTATTGGGAATGCGAAGTCCTTCAGGATTATTGTATTGGTTTTGTTGGTGCATGAATTGTTGCACTTGGTCAGATTTTATTACTGTGTTCCTCAAAATCTAATTTCGTTTTTCTGGATTCACGTTGATCAAATCCATGCATGTTTCCAGCAAACAGATAACTCAAAGAAGTCGACGAACACTCAGAATGCATGACTGTCTTTATCGTTCTTGGCAGATGAATATCTTTAGATGCATTGGTTATTTGAAGAGAGTCCGATTTTTATTTACTAAATCGTTAAAAAAAATAAAAAATATTCATACAATAAAGCTTTTCATACAATTAATATAACCGTAATAACAAATATAAAACCCCCCATATCAGGTATTCTTCGATTTTTAAACTTTAGGAGGTCGATAAAGTTTTAATAACAAACTTGATACCACAACACTCACAGAACTCAACGCCATCGCTAATCCAGCCATCCACGGTTCCAACTTTATTCCCGTCGGCATCCACATTTCTCTGTCGACACCCGAAAATGTCATCCACCAAGGTATAGCCAAAACCCCGCTTGCTAAAGGAATTCCAATAATATTGTAAGCAAAGGCCCATCCAAAGTTTATTCGAATCCTGCGAAACACGACAGAGGAAAGGTGGAGTAACGTGAAAACATCCTTGAGGTTAGATTTTACTAGGATGATTTGTGCCGCCTCCACTGCGATATCTGACCCTGCGCCAATCGCAATCCTATTTTGCAAAAAAATAATTATTCAAAACATGAACTCTTCAATAATAAATGGAAAAAATCTTACCCTACGTCCGCTTGGGCAAGTGCAGGCGAGTCATTAATCCCATCACCAACCATCGCAACCAATCCCTTACCCTTGGACTTTTTAAATCTCTCCAAAACATTGAAAAATCCTCGCAAAGGCTTCAACTCCGCATCAACCACATCTCCAAGTTCTTCATCTCCCAATTTTCGCTTTGCCGCGTTGTTCTCTGCATCGCTCGATTTCGTTTTACTCTGCAAGAACTGAATCATCTCTGATTTCTGACCGGGTAAAACGCCAGCGAGTACATTCGTGTGTGGAATTCCAATTCGTTTTGCAACAGATTTCGCAGTATCTTCGTGGTCTCCCGTAATCATCCAAACCTGCAAACCTTTATTCTTTAATCCAGTAACCACATCCTTTGCTTCTGGTCGAACTTTATCCGATAAACTCAAAACACCAATTATCAATCCTTCATCTCCTCGTCGCACAACAGAAGCTGAATCCTTTGCGTCCGAATCATTTTCTTTAACACTAAAACTCGCTGATACAGCAACATAAACCGTCGAAGCAGCATTTTTCCGCCACTCTGCAACAGACCGTGCCGCCAGCGCAGAATTCTCCACCATCGCAAACTCGCATCCATTTTCAGACATCCACGCTTCATTCCCAACCAAACAAATAAGTTCCGCAGGTAAATTATCCATATCGTCACTTGTCCGCTTCAAAAGCGCGCAAATACCCCGTCCACTGACTTCCTCAACATCGCTTACAGCGTAATGTGAAAGCACCGTCCCGCCAAGTTCCAACGGCTCAATTTCAATTTCTTCCACCAATGAAACTTGCCCGCTTGTACCTCTCTGATGTTTTTTCACATTCGGAACGACCAGAACCGTATTTGCGATTATCGAATTCGCGTGGGCTCGGATTGCTCGTGATAGTGGGTGGTTGCTGGTCGACTGCACGAATTTCAAAAGTTCCCAAATAATAAATTCCGTTGAAATCAGGTTTGATATATCCTTTGGAATCAGATTTTGTTGTAGCGTAGACATGTTTGTGGGAAATAACAGCGCGTCGGTTACGTCTGGTTTGCCTACCGTCAAGGTTCCGGTTTTGTCAAAGGCAATTATACTTAGTTGATGCGAGTTTTCCAGTGCTGCACCTCCGCCTTTAACCAAGATTCCATACTTTGCCGCAACTTGAAAATTAACATAAAAGATATTTTAAGAACAACTCATAAATAGATCTAAATGAATATGACAAAATACCTCCAGTTCCGACCATAACTGCAGTGGGAGTAGCAAGTCCCAACGCACAAGGACAAGCAATGACCAAAACCGCAATACCAAATTCTAACGCAAAAGCGGTTTTCGTCTTGGTGTCCGGAATCCAACTTTGCGGGATATTACCTTTAACGACAATCATCCACGCGACTAGTGTAATTATTGCGATAATCACCACAACAGGAACAAAGAATTGCGATATTTTATCCGCAAAAGCTTGGATTGGGGCACGCAACGATTGTGCGTCTTCGACTAATTTGATAATCCGGGAGATTGCCGTCTCTATTAGAAAAATATGAAAAAATTCATGAAAGTGAATCATGTGATTGATTTTGAAACTAACCTGAACCAACTCGGGACGCTTTAATGTATATCAGTCCAGACTGGTTTACAGTTCCCGCTGAAACTGTATCTCCGACTTTTTTAGAGACAGGAATCGGTTCGCCAGTGAGCATGGATTCGTCAACGTAACTGGTTCCTCGCACCAAAAATCCATCGCAAGGAATACGACCTCCTGCAGTCACCTTTATGATGTCTCCAACTTGTAACATCGAACAAGTTAGATGTGAAAGAATAAATCAATAGCAAAGAGAGTGACATACCCTGTAATAATCCAACCTTTACGATTGTTTCGTCTTTGATAAAATCGGGATTTTCAAGATCCAATGAAATCAAGACTGCCGTATCTGGTTGTAATTCCAGTAATTTTAAGATTGCCGAAGAAGTCTTGCCTTGAATCCGAAAACACATGAGTTATCTTAAAACCAGAAATTTCTATTTCAACTGCTTACCTTTTGCAAATACCTCCAAATATTTCCCAAACAAAATAAAAAAGATCAGAAACACGGCGGTTTCGAAAAACGTCCCCATTGGTTTTGTTTTCGTCCACATTGCATCCAAAACAGTATAGAGCGAGAAAAAGTAAGCAGTCGAAGTTCCAAGGACGACTAAAACGTCCATCTACAAAAAAAATAATTAGTAAGTATCATTCACATAAACCAATGAAATTGACCCATACGTTTGCAACTCTCATTTTCCATAACGACTTCCAAGCACCTTTATAAAACTTCCACCCAACACCAAACTGAATCGGCGTAGCAATCAAAAACATAATCAAGCTTCCAATCGTCAACCCCTCCAATCCAGCAATATCTTTCTCCAACCACTGCCGCCACTTGTCACCCTCCGGCAACATCATCAGCCCCACCATCGAAATCAAAAACATCGGAATCGATAAAACCCCAGAAATAACAACCATTCGTAAAAGTTTCTTATTTTCGCTCTTTTCTCGAACTTTTACTACATCCACATTTGAATTCGATTCAAACAGGTCGGCACTGAACCCCAGTGAAGATATTGCGGAAATTATATCTCGCGGACCAACGAGGTTCGGATCATGCACGACAATAGCAGACGAGGTATAAAGATGCACCGCAATATCGAAAACTCCGTCCATCGTGGATACAGAGTTGATGATCGTTGAAACGCACGAGTTGCACGTCATTCCGTTAATCTTTAAATTGAGCGTAGATTTGGTTCGCGATGGGTGGTTGTCATCGGGTAAGAGGTAATCTGATTCATCGGATAACACGTCGAATCCGGCATCTTCAATTACGGTCTTTATATCTTCTGTGGTTGTTATGGTGGAATCGTGAATAACAAGAGCTTTCTGGTACGGTAATAGCGTAACTGTAACTGACTCTTGAACGACACCTGGTAATTGTTTGATAAGCGATTCGAGAGTTGAAGAACACGAAGTGCATGTTAAGCCGGATAACATGATTTGGGATTTCTTCATCGTTTTCTCAGTCGTTTCTGAATACACTTTCTCCTCATCGACTTTCAAAACCTCATATCCACAGTCTTCAATTCTTTCTGCTACTTTTTGAGACGAAATTATTGATGAAGAGTGCAAAAACGTCGCTTTTTGTGGAAACAGGGTTACTACGACGGAGTCTTTATCGACACCTTCGATGTTTTTGAGCATCGACTCGATGGCGGCGACACAAGAGGAACATGTAAGACCGTGCAGTAGGACCGTCGTTTTAGAGGTATCGTTGATATGTGGTTTGGGTTTTGGTTTCTCGTCCACCTTTATTGTTGAGTTTGTCGTTTCTTTAGCTAAAACTGACCGGGGATTAAGCAGTAGTACTGACTTGTATCCTAGCAAAAAAAGATGAGATGTTTAAGGATCATAAATCGATTATTTACATGTTTTGTCTTACCAGAAGAAAGTAACTCGGCTTTACACTTTTCAAATACGATTCCAGATAAATCCCCCGATATATTCCCACTATTTTCGTCTGATGCGTATCGAACATCAACCACCAAAAAACCATTATCTGCGCTAGTTTCATCATCAACCAGCGCAATACTTCGCACAGCCGGCACTCTCAAATTCAACCGCTTCGCAACATCTCGTAACGCACACCAATTGCTATGCGAACAATGTGACCGAGCAGAAGAATCGGATACACACCGACAAATACTACCAGGAATCAATTCAATTCGAATTCGTAAAGAAGGAAGCGAAAATGCGCATGGTTGGCCGTGACGTTGTTTACAATCGCAAGATACGCATTTACAAGCTGACTGAGAGGTGATTATTTGCGATTCGTGACAAGACTTTGAGGGTTCGGAAGAGCAACAATTTCCATTTGAATTTTCTTGTTGGGAACAGCAACATGACGAATTTGGATCTGACATTAGCGAATAAGTTGGATTTTGGGGAAAAAGAAAACGGGGAAAACAGGGAATTTATAGGAAATGAGGTTTTTTTGCTTAATGGGGGATTTCAAACGCAACGCAAAAATCACTCAGGGTTTTGTCATACGGTTGCGTTCTTTTTGCCCATTGCATTTAATTTCTAGTGAAATCATTATTATTGCAGTATTATTAATCACTTTGCATTATAAAATCTTTACTTTGCATTTCGCGTATCGATTGCGAGAAAAATATAATTTTAGAGCTGATAAACAGGCACAAAAACCAAAAATATTTGATGCGGTGTTCTTGAAGTTTTATCAGCATCCAATTCAAAAGTAAAATATTCGTACATCTCCTTTGCGGTTTCCCTCGTGATGCAGTCCTCCTTCAGCGTTCCCCAAAATACAGCGTTTGACGATTCGCAAATTAATTTGAATAACGCTTCTATAATGATACTTATCCTTACAAATATCCATCATGCATATGCATTTGCTAATTACATGTTAGTACGGTACCTAATTTCTTCAGTATCTCAGGCTATTCTGATAATTGGCTCAGTAGTTTCACAACAAACACTTCGATTCATGATTCTGACGCAATTGCGTTTAAGAAAAAGACTCTATTTCATCTCCAGAAAAAAAATACTGCTGTAAAATAGGGCTTCGACAGTTTCAAACTTTCTTGATCCAATTTATACCGGTGCTAAATCACGAATCAGATCCTTACGAGTAAATCGTTGACTTGAACCATTGCAAAAAAGTAATAAATATAAAAAATCACCGTTAGAACACGAAATTAAACACTGCATCGTTGCTTGCCACTTGTGACCGTCTGGACATGAGCTCATCGACAATCTGCAGATACTTCAATTCGCCTGGCTCTTGTTTACGCGGCGACTCGTGCAGGTTATTATTATTTTATTATCCTCGCATATATTATTCTAAATCTCTCTTTGTTGTGTCTGTTACAGGTACGCCCACATTCCGTCCGACAATTCAGTGGCAATCCGTTCTCCTCCCGTGACAACTGGTATTTTATTCGATAAAAATTTGCTCGTACTTACCACTAAAAACTAATCGAGTATTGTTTTAAAAACAAATGAACCCTAATTGTCATGGAATGATTGTCACAAAATGACAAACCGAACTCACCGGTTTTCTCATTATTTATACGACAAAATACAGATATCAATTCACGGTCTTTAACGATATGCAAGTTCTACCTCGCAGGAAATTGTAAATTTGGGACAAATTGCTTCTACTTCCACCCAAAGCAATCGGAAACGCAAGTACCTGACGAAGAGATGTTGTGCAGTATCTGTTTTGAAACTCCAAAGAGATTTGGTATTTTGAGTATGTATTTTTTTTTGATTTTGCAGATTTGTGTTGTTTGAGACGGTGATATTTTTGTTAGGCGACTGCGATCATATCTTTTGTCTTGAATGTATTCGGTATTTATAAAATACTTTGTATGAGTAATTATAGATCAGGTAATGATAAGGGTGTTAAAGGCAATGGAGAGATGTTAAAAGTAAGGGACAATCAGCCCTTCGAGATTCCAACGTTATAAAGGTTTGACAGTATTTCTACTGAGGCACGAGTAAGCAGAAACTAAATTTTGATTATCAGGAATGCCCTATTTGCAGAAAGGCTTCCCCAATCGTAATCCCCTCATATCGATTTTGCAAAAACTCTGAGAAAGAACTGGTAAATAATGACATTCTTCCATTTTTTCGTTTATCTGTGAATAATTTTCAACTAATTTTTTTAAAACCTTAAAAGTTGACGAAAAACTATAAATCAAATTTGTCCAAAATTCCATGCAAACACTTTGTGCGGTCTGATCCAACTGATAGGACCTGCATTTACGGAAACGAATGCTTGTATGCACACAATGATACCGAAGGGAAACGAGTTGATGTTAGAAAATTGGATTTAAATCCAAGGAGATTAGGTGGAGGCGGTGATCTTTTGCAAAGAATGTACGAAACGTCATCTATCACAATCCTTATGATCTTTTTTAATTTTTTTTTTGGGGGGTTTAAAGGATTAATATCTTGCGAGATCCACACTTTGATTTAGATAATGTGGTCGCCGATGATGTGTAAGAATTTGTTTTGTGTATTTTTTTTTGTTCTTTTATTGGTTTTGTTGTTTTTAGCCAATTGACATGGCCGGGATATCTCGATGATTACGCAGAGGATTTTGAGGATAATGAAGACTTTCATGATGATTACCTTACGGTTGACGATCTTTATAGTTCGGATTCTGAATATGATTTCTACTAATTCATTTTCAAATCAATTTTTTTTTATCATGACGCTTTGGTTTACCACATGAAAGAATCATTCAGAATAAATTTTTTTGTATCGCATTGCGTGTTTATATTTGCGGGTAAGAATGAAGTTATGTAATGGAATCAACTTTTTTAGACATAAAGCAGGTTTAGTCTGTTGGCGAAATTTAATTGTTGCTGTCATAAATTTTAAACCGCAAGTCTTTATATTAAAGTATAGGTGAAGAAGCCGGTCGATTTCCCACACCTGACAGATCTGTTAAGATCATAAATGAAACTGGTGATTACGAACACTAGTATTCACGATAAATATGAATTCAATCTTGATAATGCAAAGAAATCGGTGTCTATCCACTCCTGAAAGAAACTAAAACAGTTACAGACAAAGAAAAATGAGGTTTTAAACAGCAGTACACTCAAGGGTTCAGACACCAAACGTCAATTATTTTAGTGCATCGCAAACGTATATTCAATAGCGGGATTGGAATAGCAGTATTCAACGGTTGTGATAATGTATGGGAAAACCGCAAAGACTTCGTTCATTGATTCAAAAAAAAGAAGTCAAACGAATAAAGTGTATTTTGGATAAAGTGAATTTTTACTTCTGATATCAAATACATTTCTTTTTGAAAAAGATTCCAGATTTATTTTATTTCATTAACGAAACAAAGTCTTTTTAATTTTTTAAATTTTTTTTTTAATGAACGAAATTTAATGAGCTTCTTGACCCTCGAGCCATCGTTCACAATCCAAAGCCGCCATGCAACCCGAACTACAGTTAACAAGATTAATCAAGAGAAACCGAAATAGAGTTAATATTAAATATGACTTACCCAGCAGCAGTAATCGCTTGGCGATATGTGAAGTCTTGCACATCCCCACAAGCAAACACACCTTCAACACTTGTGTAAGTAGACGGGACATCCGCATTGGTAAACGTCTTCACGTATCCATTTTCATGCAATTCAACCTGACCCTTAAATATATCCGTATTCGGTGTATGTCCAATAGCATAAAACAATCCATTTGCATCAATTTCCGAAATTTCTTTTGTGACTGTATCCTGGATCACCAATTTCTTCAACAATCTGTCACCTTTCGCTTCAATTGGGATTTTGTTGAATAAGACTTCGACTTTGGGGTGATTGAGGAGACGGTCGGCCATTACTTTGGATGCTCGCAGTTTGTCTCGACGGACAAGGACGTACACTTTTGATGCGTATTTAGTCAAGAATGTGGCTTCCTCTGAAATAATATGACATTGGATGAGGAGATTGTTTATATCAGATACATTTTAAAGTACCTGATGCGGAATCACCACCTCCAACGACGATCAAAGCTGATTCAAAGAAATAGGACTTTAGATCAAATTAATCGTGAATGTAGTCTATGTAATCTTACGTTTGTTTCGGAAGATAGGTACAGCACCATCACATACAGCGCACGCGGAAATACCTGCCTGCCAGTACGTTTCTTCACCAGGAATATGTAACTGCAACGAAATGTCTTAAATTTCACAAATTGACAGTAGTAGTGAAGAATATTACTCTTTTAGCAGTAGCTCCGGTTGCGATGATAACTGAATCTGCTGTGATAACATCCTATAAGCCAAAAAAAACAGTCGGTTTACATTCAGCAATTTCAAATTGAACAATGAATTCATACCTTTGGATCTTCAAATCCTTCTCTCCACACTTTAAATGGCCTTGAACTGAAATCAACTTTCGATATCGTTTCAGTAACAACAGTCGTGCCAAATTTCACCGATTGTTGTTTAAACTATTACAAATAGGTTAAGAGTCTGTTCCGATGGCGATTTTATATCAACTTTCAAGTCATACCAAGTCAGTTAACTCGAATCCTCCCACTCCATTGGGGAAACCAGGAACTACACGTATAAATCAAAAAATGTTTAGAATTTAAACAGACGGAAAATTTTAATGATCACGTACAGTTCTCAACATCCGTAGTAGTGGTTAATTGACCACCTGCGGCGACACCTACAGACAGAAATTTCAATACAAAGTCACCATTCAATATACAAAATTTCACAACGAACCAGCGGCAAGAAAACCTTCGTAGAGGACAGGATTTAAGTTCGCGCGAGCACAATAAATAGCAGCAGTATGCCCGGCAGGACCAGAACCGATAATGAGAACTTTAACGTGGTTTGGATGCGGAATTGGTGCCATAACGATTTCAAATCTCCGATTTGCTTTTTGTGATCTGTTTGATATTACTAATGATTTTATATTTACAAGTATTGCGTTATCATTTCATTATTCAAGTTCACATGAAATTATAGTTTCCGCCGGGTGGAAACTGAGCTGGAGGGAATGCTGGGAAAAACGGCATTGGTACCGGCGGCATCATCATTGGCAACATCGACATCATCGGATCAGGAATTGCGGCTGATTTAGAAGAGCTCGCTGCGAGTTCTTGTTCATTTTTCATTAAAATTGCATATTCCTCTGCTGATACACCGAAAGAAGAATCAACAAACTCTTTCGGAATGTGTTTAGTCGGTTCAAAGTCATATCTGTGAATATACGCTCGTAAGAGAGGACTCCACGCGTAATCTCCATTCAAGAGCGATTTGATCGTCTTGTATGCTTTATGTTTGCGTACGGTACTCCAGTCTTTGGATCACGATACTTGGCGATTTCTCCTGTTATCGGGCAAATTGGTTTATCAGGATCTGTTTAAAAATGAAAATCGTTAGTATCAGCCGGAAAACTACCCGATACAACAGGCGTTTCATTCGTTTCTTCAGGAACAAGAATTGATTGATCTGGTTCTTCGTCGGTATTCGATTCTGGATTTGCATCCAGAACAGTATTCACTTCGTTGACATTAATTCTACCGTCAATGAAAGAATGATATCGAATTATTGGCCCGATTTGCCGGGTTGGTGGTTTCTTGTGCGATTTCTTCTTTCCCAGTCCCAGAGTTTGCAAGCGATATAAAGAAGCAAGGTTGATTTCTTCTGTTAACTTGGCCTCTTCCAAAAGCTGCTCTTGTGTCAATTCCACTTCCTCCATTTTTCGCTTGATCGGAAGCATTGTCTAGACCACGATATTGATTATCAGCTTCCCTCAATTTCTCTTCCAGTTCGATTTTGTTGGCGACAGCAGATGCCCGATTTGACTTTCTCACGCTTTCATTTTAATTATAAATAAGTTGTACAGGGTAAATACGAATGAAATTCCGCGCTGTTTTGAAGAGTCATTTCGATTTCGTTTTTCGATTTTGATGAGCTAGATGCACTTTTCGGAAAAACAATTGATCTTCGCATCAATATTGAGGTTTTCTGAAAGGTAAATCTTTAACCAAACAATGTGCAGAGTTATGAAATTCTTACCACTCGTTTCGCAGAACGCTCCTCGGCTCGGATCTGTGCCTCTTCTTGTTCATCCCCATACGCTTCATCCGTGGAAGCAAAATCCGAATCAAAAAAATCTTCCTCGTTCTCTATAATTCACAGAAATTTACGTTCTCATACATTTAACCCAAATTTAGCAAACAAACCAACTGCTTCAAACTCCACATCGTTCTCTATATCCTGAAAAATCTCATACGGGGCCAATTCAAGATGCCCGGCCAAAAGTTTATGCATTCTATTACCTGCATTCTGTCTTCGATCTCGGGTCGCCACATTTTTTCGTAAAATTCTTTACCATCATGGATCTATCGTTGTATTTAGTTACTGATTCCGAATTATTATCTTTCGCCCATTCTCTCGAATCATGCGTTTCCCTCGCAATCCAAAACGGCTGCACCATGGTTCAATTACGCGAGAAAACAATTTCAACCAGTAAATTCATTTCCCTCGCGTTGAAAATCAAAGCCGTTTGTAAACTGTACAATGTTCCGTTTTTGATCAACGATCGCGTTGACGTCGCATTGTCTGTAGACGCAGATGGTGTGCATATTGGGCAAGAAGATATTTCGGTGTTTGAAGCCAGACGGTTGTTGGGATCTCATAAAATCATCGGGTTGACTGTGGAAAATTCTGAGCAAGCTAGGATCGCTATTGCGTCCGGTGTGAAGATTGATTACTTTGGATCAGCGGCTGTTTTTGCTACAAACACAAAGAAACATGCGGATGGATTTACTCCACTTGGTGTCGATGGTGTGAAAGATATATTACGGGTTATCAGAGACGCCGGAGCGAATATTCCTCTCGTTGCTATTGGTGGAATCAAGCCAGACAACGTCATTGATGTGTTGTCCAACTCCGTCGTAAAAGACGCCGGAAAGGAAACGAGAACTTTGAGCGGAGTCGCAGTTGTCAGTGCAATTATAGCTCGAAAGGATCCTGATGTTGCTGCGTTGGAACTCTCGGACTTGGTACGCGGATGGTTCAAATCTACTGGAGTCACTTCGATTTCAAAGCATGTCTCCCTTCGATCTCCTCGACAACAGGCGCTTGTGCATAAAATTGCTCAAAACCTTGCCCATGTACGAAGTTCTAAACCTTTGGTTCATTCCATTACTAACTACGTGGTCATGAATGATACTGCCAACGCCGTCTTGGCTATCGGTGGCTCCCCTATCATGGCTCATGCTGTTGAGGAAGTTAGCGACATCATCTCATTCTGCGGTTCATTGGTGATCAACGTCGGAACTCTCTCAGAACACTGGATCAAAGCATTTTCAATTGCTGGTAAAAAGGTGAGCCTTTCACTTCTATGACTGTACAGTGAAAATTTACTTGGTTTAGGCTAACGAACTCAAAACACCAATCATTCTTGATCCTGTTGGAGCTGGCGCGACTCCTTTGCGGCAAAACTGCTGTCAAGATCTTGTTTCCTCACTTCACATCGACATCATCAAAGGAAACCAAGGGGAAATCTCGTTTCTCGCGGGTCCACTCGCCGATTCAACCAGTGCTCAATCTCGTGGAGTTGATTCTAGTGGGATATTGTCAAACCCAGCTGCAGTCGTTCGACAATTAGTCTCGAAAACAAAAGAAACCTCTTCATTTGGCTACGGTTCGGTCGTTGCAATGTCGGGGGTGGTTGACTACGTTGCGGACAGATTCGGTAAAGATGTCGTCACTTCAGCGAATGGAAATGAGTGGTTGGGAACCATTACTGGAACCGGGTGCGACACTGCAACTTTGGTAGCGTCCTTAGCGGCGGTTTCAAAGCAACACTCTGTTTCTTGGACTGGTCCGGAAGATGAGAATGACTTTGATCCGTATCTTGTGTCTGCTATAGGTGGATTAGTTTGCATGGGAATCGTTGCTGAGTTAGCCGTTGAAACTGGAAAGGTTTCCGGACAAATGAGCTTCAAAACTGCGTTGTTTGATGCGATTTACAATCTCACACCAGACTTGATTCTTCGCAGAGCCAAAGTTGACTTTTCTTGATCTTTTTACTGTTGATGTTTCTTTAATCAGTATGATTACTTACTTCTTTAATTTTGCTCTTACTAAGCTTACAGAATGATGAATAAATATAAAACCTTTTTGAGATTTATTAAATTTAAGTTCGACATCGTCCATCTAATCCTATTTTTTAATCTTGTATGTGTAACCCCATATCCCAGAATTTGATTTCAAGAATGGTCGCTTGCCTAAATACATCACAAAGCTGCCTCATTCTGGTCGAATTCGATGTTGGCACCGTTTCATGATACAGTTTAACCAGCAGTTCTGTCGATTTGTTTCGAGTAAAATACACGTGCAAAAGCGAGTGCGTGCATAAATAAATATCTTCACCAGATTTGCAAGCTCCCTGGAACTCTTCTTTTCCGTAGTTTGAGATCCATTTCCAATAAGGGTTTCCTTCTGTATTTTATAATATATAAAGTGTTCATGTTTTTTGAAACATCGATAAAACAATTTCTAACCTCGTTTTGTTTTGGGATCATTTAGCAATCGACGTCCAATTTCACCTGAAAAAATATAAATCATTTAACATTTGCGCATATCCGGTTTATTTTTCCTACCATAACCAAATAAACACGGTGCCATCGCAACATACAAATCAAGTCGGTCTCCTGAAAGTCCCTTTTCAAGGAAATACCGAGTGTATGATAAGTTTGCCGTAGCCTCTTTAGTTGCTTCCAATTCCTGTAAACTGATTCCCCAACTTTTGCAATACTACCGAAATAGAAATAATTAACTTAACCAAAATTAAAAAATTATTCAGACTAACCTCAATATGTAGTTTACTTTCATGGAAAATGTTTACGACGATTCCTGCAGCAGCAGCTACGTCTTCCATATGATGCTCTTTAAATGCGGCAAGTGCATATGCTCGAGCGTAGTGAGTTAAATAAATATAATCTTGACGAATATAGTGCTTGAAACATTCGGTAGGCAAAGTACCGTCTGCTAAACCTCGCACGAATGGATGATCGATGTACGCCTCCCATTCTTTTGAACATGACGAAATTAGTTGGTCGACGAATTTGGAACGTCTAGAAAAGGTGAAGTAGCGTTAATACCGATATTTAGATATTTTTGTGGTTAACTCACGGTGGATTGATTTGAGGGATAGCGTGAATGTGGTTCAAAGGTCCTGAACCTCCACCAATGTTGATATTTTGTGCATGAATCATTGCATTTGAAACAAAGTGAAGTCCCAATTCCGTTGCATCGCGAACTACAAACATAAAATCAAATCTGAGATCAAATTATCCCCACTTCCACGACATTTATTTAGCAAACCTGATAATCCTTTTCCCAATCCTGCTGCAATTGCTGCAGATAAAGTACATCCAGTACCATGAGTGTTATTAGTATCAACATGCGGTTTCCAAAACTCAATAAATGTAACACCATCGTAAAGGATATCCACAACAGATAAATCATCATCACCAACAATGTTATTCGACAACAAAACAATCGTCGATTCTCCATCACTTTCTGGCTTCGTCATGGGGAGATGTCCTCCTTTGATTAAAACATATTCAGGACCACGGCTTTTCAATTCCTTTGCGACTGCTTTCATGTCGTCCAGATCTTTGATCGGCAGACTCCCAGCTAAAATTTCGGCTTCCGGGACGTTCGGCGTGATAATCGTGGCCAGCGGCATCAGTTTATTCAACGCCTCAATGGAGTCTGAGGACAATAAACGATGGCCTGTTGTTGAAATCATTACGGGATCAATAACGATTTTAAAAGGTTTTTGAGACGCAGATTGATATTCGATCAGTTTTGACGTTACGGTATTGATGATATTTGCGTTGAATAGCATTCCGGTTTTTACAGCATCCGCACCTTATTTGTAAATCAGTTACAGTCATTGTAAATTGTTGTTGATATCGATTTGAATTAACCTATATCACCAAGAACCGAATCTAATTGACTCAAGACAAAATCTGGAGGACATGCGTGAATTGACTGAACACCGAGTGTGTTTTGAGCAGTCAATGCTGTTAGAACGGACGTTCCGTAAACTCCCAACGCAGTGAATGTTTTCAAGTCCGCTTGGATTCCTTGTACGAAATTCAAGTTAATACAATCGGGGAATGCTGTATTGTTTATTTGAAATACCTGCTCCTCCACCAGAATCAGAACCTGCAATAGTGAGAACTTTTGCGATTTCCGACATTTGTTCAATTCAATTCTTCAATAAATCGAATGGCGACAATTTCACAGCTTCCACGGGAGACAATTCTCCATGTTGTCTCGTTCTTGACCCCGAATTCTCCCCACGTAGATTCTATTTTGAATCTTTCGTTAACATGCAAATACCTTTACGAAATTGTATCCGGAAACGTTCAAATTTGTCTTGGGTTCTAACGCAGAAGCTCTTTGCGACTTCGCTGAAAATAACCCGCGCTTGTACGAGAACTTAATGCTCTATTTGTCTATCCACTTTATTTCGATTTCTTCGGACAAAGTTCCCATGCTACGTCCGTTTAAGAATTTAAAAACGTTCTTTCTGATGGAAAGAAGTTACAATGACCATCTCCCTACCATCATTAAAGAGATAGGAGTCAACTTTGTTTCTTTAAAGACGTTAATGCTGCTTGATCTGACTTATAACGATGAAGTGCTACGATCCTTTTCGCTGCTGTTTCGCAATCTCCAGAACTTGAAGGTATTTGCGATTAAGTTTGTAAGCCCCAAACCAGATTCCGACGCCGAGATTTCTGACGCTTCCGTGAAAATTTTTGGAAGCGAATTATCGTATCTTTGTGGTCTCGAATCTTTCAGTTATTATTATTATTCGCAGCCAACGATTAATCTCTCGGTCGAAATGGTATACGCACTTGCCGAGATTCGCAGTCTGAAGGCGGTAATTTTCGACTGCTTGACAGCCTTCGAAGATGAACTGATAACGGCGATCAGATCTCTCCTCTCTAAGCGTAGACTCGAAACACTTAAGATATGTACAGCATTTACACCTCTCCCCGTTCTCGATGCGATTAAGAGTTGTGAGTCCCTTAAAATCGTCGAGACGCGCGCCAGCTGCTCGGATGTTATCCCGTTTCTTTGTTCAACGTCGATACACCCTTTGCCCAAACAACTCATTCTCGATTGGAGCCATACGATCTATAATATGAATCTTATGAGCCCTGTACACTTTTATGGATTAGAATCGTTAACCGTTCGATTAAACGAGTCCGAGATGTCGATTCATATTTTGAATGAATTAATGAAGTGCGAATCCTTACGCAAGTTGCATTGTCTCATAATTACTTCGGAGTTTGAGTTTGAAAATTATCCGGTTATGGACACGATCTCGCAATTGGTATCTGAATCAAAGTCTTTAAGATGTGTGGAAGTGGCGGGTGGGGAGTTTGATATCGGAGACAAAGAGTTTAGATTTTTTATCAATGTAGTTTCTTCGGCAGATACCCTGAGAGCAGTTAAATTCTGGGTTCCTGAGACTGTTCGCAGCGCTGCACAACAGAGCATAGAGAATCTTCTCGTGACCAACAAATGTCTGGAACACGTTTGAAACTTGGAAAAATCTGGATATTTCTTCGGTAATTCGGTCAGCAACGTGCAACGTTTCGTGTGCTTTGAAAGAGATACAATTATTGGATTTGTTCG
Source organism: Nowakowskiella sp. JEL0407 (assembly GCA_027600645.1). Taxonomy (NCBI): domain Eukaryota; kingdom Fungi; phylum Chytridiomycota; class Chytridiomycetes; order Cladochytriales; family Nowakowskiellaceae; genus Nowakowskiella; species Nowakowskiella sp. JEL0407. The sequence continues at coordinate 21,995 of JADGJK010000039.1, forward strand.
ATCAAAAATGTTTAGAAATAGCATTTTCGAGAAAACCCAACTCAAAACCGGTGCCAATCGTTCGACTTTTCAGCTTTGATGCTCCCGATCCTGTTCTTCGTTTTCTTACGGAAACTTTACAGTGCTGGGTAGATGAGGAGAAGTTTCGAGAGAAGACGGAAAGTGGGTTTGTAGTTGTTGGTCGGATAATTCTGGATTATCTCACACGACAGCAGTTTAAGGAGTTTATGAAAAAATATGAACCGATCATTATGAAAGGGGTTGAAGTAGGATATTCAAATGGTTTGATTGGAGTTTGCAAACAGTAGCATAGTGATAAATATACCTGTGGATTGTATCAGTTGGTTATTTGATGTTAGCGTTAGGCATTTTGTGGCGGAAAGGGTTTATGATTTTCAATCAATCTGTTACTTTGTGTATGTACCTTTGTGGATCTCTAATTTGTTTGCATTACAGTACCATTTAATGTATTTTAATATCACATTTTAGAAGGTTCGTTCGTTCTTTCTAATAATTCCAAAACATTCATCCCAATTCGATCCCTTAAGCTTGTATTGATATCAGCTCCATATCTTCGAAGAAGTCTGAGTATATTACTATCCACCATAATGTTCGATCTTTCAATGTACGTCCCCAATAATGAGTCTCCGTCCGGATTGATGTAATTTACGTCCGCATTATTTTGCAATAGATATTCGCAAATTTTTAACTTGCCCTCCAGCATCGCCATCAATAAAGGGGTTTCGCCGAACTTGTTTACAGCATTCACCATAGAATGATCGTTTCCCACAAGCAAGTCAATGGCGTGCAACGAGTTCTGCTCGTCGACAGTTCCCTGTAACTTACGAGCAAGCAAAACATGAATAGGTAAGTATCCGAAATGGTCGTAATTGTAAACCAACTTTGGCTTATATCGTAATAAAGTCTCAACAATGTTCACCTCTTCAAGTTTTCCCACTCTGCAAAAAGTATGTAACGGCGTTTGTTCGGCATAATCCAGCAGACTGATGGAGCAATTATTTCTCACAAAAATATCCAAAAGACCGTGATTTGCAGCTGCACACACCAGATGAATTGGATATTCGCCTTCAGGATTCCGACATTCGACGAGCTCATCGTATCCTATCATCACTATCACATGCAGCGCTAATCCTCTTCTACAAGCCAGACTAAATGCAGTTTCACCCCTCCGATCGACAGCATCAATCTCAAACAAAGGCGATCGTTCCGATTTTATTTTATTAATAAGAAAAACCGTGACGATAGGAGTCAAGTAATTTACAGAAGTATGCAAGGAAGTCCATCCACATTCAGCATCTTCATATAGAATCTCAGCTGGGTTCAACTGATAAATAGCTTCCAAAATTATCTCTACGTTTTCAGAATGCAAGTATAGATTCATCAGCAACGAACGTTTAAGTGTTTGGACGTTTGGATATACATCCAATGTCTCTCGTTTGTTGTATAGATACTTGCACAACTCCACATCGTTCGATGATAAAAGGAATGTAAACGTGACCGACGGAAGTGTGGACGCACAAAACGGTATATATCTATCAACATAATTATGATTTCCGTTCGCTCGATCGATTTGATGCAGATTGTAGAGTATCTGGGCATTAAAATAACAATTCGTCGTACCTTCTGAACTCTCAACGCACGATGAAGGCGAATGCTTTGATTCCCAAATTTTGATGATGGGTATAAGGTCGTCGTCCTTTTCTGAGCATTGATAATATAGAGGAAGCAAGAATCTCAAGGTCGTGTGAGAGTTTCGAAGCAGCCCAATAGCAATAAGAGCTGAAATCGTGAAACCATCTTGGACATTAGAATCTAATAGTAATTCAAGTCGATCCAACCAATCGTTTGCAACCGCTGCCAATATACATAACCTAGAAAATTCTTCCCGTCCTTCTTCATCGTGCCAAATTTTATCTTTCAGAAAAAGGTCGCAATTTTTTTGGGTAATGATGGAAAGCGGAAAGCTTAATTCGTGGTGGTAATTCTCCATATCTAACTCAATAATAGACTGCAAGTGCAAATTATTAAATTAGATTTAGATTGAAATTAAACGGAAACTTTCTTTACAGGAAATGGATTATCGAAGCTGTATGAGCGATGAGAACTTGGACTTGTTAGATTCGAGCATGAGTAATGGATTAACTCGGATATTGGTTCGGATTTGTAGGTTTCAATGTGTCTCTTCAGCCAAGAATACCGTACGGAATTGCTTTTGGACAAGTTCCAGAAGCGTATACAAGTTAGAGCCAATCGAGACGCAGAGATGTTATCCAAATAATTCCAAATGCCATGTTGAATTAAAACAGGTAAATTCGAAATTGAATTTTCCATCATATATGGCGCTGGGGTGAACAAACTTGATTTATTGAAGAAATAACAAGTAAACTGAAAAAATATAAGTGATCATCGTTAAGTTATTCATTTGCTTGATGCCACTTTCTTTGCCGCAACGGAGGTCTGTGATGAAGCCGTCGACAACGCTCCACCTTCGCGAATAACATGTCCAAAAACCGGCAAAGCGGGAGCAGGAGCTTGTCGGCCATCTCGAAGTGGAGGCAAGCGTTCATTCTCAATATCAGCTTTCTTGGCCATTTCAAAACTATCGATTGCTGTTAAAAGTAAGCGAAAATTGAACAGATCTACCATTTATCAATGATGCATATGTATCATACCTTGTTTAATTCCTTCCGCACCTAATGCCAGCATTCCAGCTGGTAGAGCCTTTGTTCCCATAACGTTTTTCAATTCCATAATACTTTCTCGTTCTTGTCTACAACAAAAATTAAATTATCTACCCTCACCATCAATTCAAACACATAAAGCTTACCTTAAGACCTGGAAGGTTCGAGCCATCTTCCCAACTGCCTTGATTTTGTTTCTGATAACGATTCGTCTCGCTTCCTTTTCGTCCTCTATTAACGAAATCAAAGTTCATCAAAGTGCGATGCATATTTTGAACGAATTTCTTACCTGCTTCAGTTTTGTCATCTAACTCGTCTTTACTACACACACTTAATATTCCCAACAGCATTTCCGTGACTAAAAAAATTAAAAACAAACAACAATAAGAACATGGTCTTGCGAGATTTCAAAGTAAATCAAAGTTACTTTTTTCTCCTACGAATGGCAACGACCACGTAAATACATCCATAAAATTTGGTAACCAATACGAGTGTGGACTGCACTAGAAGAAAAAATTAAAAATCCGAAAAGGAAAAACTCCGTTCTTAACTTTAGAGTTCACATACATTAAATTGTCGAATATTCATAACATTATTTTCGTATTTCAATACAGCAGCTACACGAAAAAAGAAAATGAGGATTCCAAACATAACCCAACTTTCATTCAGTTTCTTTTTTACCTTTATTGTTATATACATCAAGATAATTCGGCGCCGAAAAAATCGTAATGACAGATGGGAACCCAGTGGTTTTTGTTTTACGATACATTCTATATCCCGCATCTTGCGCTTCATGTGCACGGATAATCGATAACAAGTTATTGCGATCTAAAAATGCACATGCGGCCGGGTAACTAATCAAAACCAGAGTCAGATATTAGATTATGAATATTGATTCTTAAAGCATGTAAGTTTACCTGAAGAAATACGAACATCCACGAACATGGTTGTGGACAAAATACTCGGTTGTTCGTTCTTGTCCGAAATCTTCAAGTGGATCAGCCCACAAAACATCACACATTAATCCATGAGTCGGTGGTTCTCTGAACCGATTAATCTGAAAAAATTTTGTTATATTAAGAAAAGCAGTGAAGCAAATACGCAAAGAAGTTTTTACATTTCTTAAATCATCCAACGTATTTAATTCCGGCGAAATACCACCATGAATACATAAAAACTGTTTATTCATGACAGCGGCTAACGGGAGAGCACAAAACGATTCCAAACACGCTTCATAAACCTTTTCCGAATACTTGTGATTGCCTAACAAAAACATTGTTAAAATATACAATATTTCGTTCTATAAGTTTTTTTCATACACTCTAATTTAAAAGTGAAGTACTCAGTCAAGTGTCGACACTCGTGGTTTCCTCGAAGTAAAAAGATTGAGTTTGGGTACCAGATTTTAAGTGACCATAAATACAAAACGCACTAAAAATAAAGAAGAATGAGATTTCGAAATCATAACGCATTTAATAAAATAAAAATTTGATGGTTATTGCTTACTTCGATCGAAAAATATCCTCTGTCAACATAATCACCGAGAAATAAATATCTAGTTTCAGCTGGAGACCCACCGACTTCAAACAACTTCATCAAATCAAAAAATTGTCCATGAACGTCCCCGCAAACTATGAAATTTAAACAAAAAACACAAATTGACAATCTTTAATCCCACTCCATCTGAAAAACCATGATTAAAAAAAATTACCAGTTATCGGCGCATCAATCTCCAACAAATTCGCTTCTTTTCTTAAAATCTCCGTTCCTTTATTAATTATATACAACGCATTTTGTTCCGTAAGTCGGCCTTCTCGACAAAAATGTGATTTTAAGTTTTCCAGATCAGGTTTTGTTGGATCTTTTTTTGAGAAAAATTGGTCGTCTGTTAACCGTTTTGAGGCTGGCGCTATTACATCTTTAATGTTTTTCAGAAAAAAAAAAACCAATAATCAAAAAGAATTAAATCTCAAAATTAAAGACAAATTTCACACAAGTCAAACCTTTGACGATACGATCAGTAGTATAAACTTCTTCACCAGTTTCAAGCGTATATTTAGTAAGATCAGTTTTTTTCGGGTTTGCTATGTTTTGATCTGCCGCTTGAATCGCCGCTGTGGTTGCAATCATATGTGTGGACGGTGCTTTATCTTTTTTTAACGGTGCGTTTGTTATCGATGACGACGATGTTTTTTTTGGTGTTGAAGGTGATGCCATATTTTATAAATCGTTAGATTATTGTTGTATGTTGTTTTTGGATTTTTCGCTTTGATCCGGACAAAAAAGAATTAGGTAATGACACGCGTTCTTGTCAACCACATTTAATTTGCCATGGAATCAGTTTGTGAAGCAAAAAAGACTTAATTTAATTATGTACTGATGTGTAAAAGTGATATTCCTCCCACAATGGTTGATATTCTTTCAATATCGCTAAATTAATGAGAGTTAGAAAAATTAGGGAGTTCATACAAAAAAATTCCTTTTTACGTACCGGAGAACAACGAAATAATCGGAATCTTTGATGAGGATTCAATTACAGAATCAATTCTCGGCCTAAAGAATAAAAAATTAAATATCGCTTACTCGACACCAAGATTTCTTACTTTGTAAACTGCTGATAAAACGGATTCCGAACCAAATACAAAAATATCAACAGCACTCTTCTCTTATATTCATCTTTCTCCAACGCCGACATTGGTTTATTCCACATCGCAGCAAAACTCGATAATTCCAAACCCAGCGACAAAATCCACGGCTTCCATGACTCCTTGCCATACTTCCTAATCGCCAAAACTAATTTTTATACAACGTGAATTTCCCTTGTCAATATAAATGCAATATTCATATAAAGATTATTACCATATATCAACGGTCGAAGAATATAAACCCACTCCCCAACCAACGCCAACCCCTTCAAACTCGACACCAACTCCAACGGTCCCTTCAACGGACTCGTTAACGCCTTTGACAACAAATACGATACAGATTTATCCTTTGATATCGGTTTACCACTTAATAACGCTTCGAATGGGTCCATCCTCGGTTCATTCGATGTGTGTTCTTCGAGTATGGTTGATATCCTAACCATTTGTTTACCTGATCTTGGTGCATTCCACTTTGCTGTATCGGAATCGTCGTCGGAGGCTTCGCCAGTGGTCTTGGAGGAAGTTAATTGTGATAGGTCTTGCATGGGTTCTGGGACTGATGGATATAATAACATTCGATTTTTTAAGAGCTTAAGAAGAATAATTCGACAGGTTAATCTGCAAAACAAAATTAAAAACAAACATTCAACAAAATGTAATTGGCTCGAAACTTCAATAATTTACTTTAAAGTTTCCAAAAACGTAACAATATTCCACTGTAATCTCTCTCCTCCAATCTTCCTACTAAACATCTCTACAATAATCTCAACGTGTCGGATAATCGTGAGTGTATAGGCAACAATTTTATACGTTTTGCTTTGTGACAGTGTTTCGCGTGTGTATCTGTTGAAAAGCTGTGAGGCGACGGGAAGTGATTGCGAGTGTTGCGTGATTTCTTTGTCGAGTAAGATGTTGTGGAAGAACGAGATCAAATCAACTGAAGCATGAACTTGAAATTCAAAATAAAGAAGATGAGTTTGATTGTTATGGGGTCTGGCAGGATTTGAATATGAGTCTGCTTTACCTGCTTCGACTCCAATATCTGCATTTTCAAAGCGACCTTTAATGCAACTTTAGAAAACAATTATTGATATGTACACGACTTCATACCATATAGGATGTAAGTTAGCGAACGAACGCTACTCTCCAAGCTGCTTATCTGTGCTGCATTATTCAGAAGAAAATTTTTATATGTTTGCAATCGCGACATTTTGCAATTTTGAGTTGACAGAGTGGCTAGAAGAGTGGCAACGATGGCACAAGATGAAGCAGTTCTAGAGAAAGAGTGCGACAATGCTTCTTCGGTTTTGAAGTGAGAACCTGGAAATTGTCCCTGATTGAAATGTAAAATTATCGTATTAAAATACAATTGCTATATGAGAGTCGACTGCTTCGTGAGATAAGAGTAACATGGAATGTAAGAACTGGAATTCGATATGATTTTTTGTTGTTTATTTTTCGAAAATGTAAAAATATTTTCAATATTTATTCATCCTCTGCTTCATCAGCCTTCTTCTTTTGTTGCTTTTTAGCCTTCTTATCACCAGCAGCAGCGGCAGCGGGTGCTTCATCTTCTTCCACCTGAAACAAAAAAGAAATTAACCATTCCAATAAAAAAAAAAAAAATTATTGCTAGGTACCCGGGTTGATCGAGTGTAGATTAATTGTGACTTGTGCTTAGAAATCGGGATAATCAAACCTTTGCTTTCAAGGTCACGGATGGCACGACGAGCTAATGAACCGTTAATTCGCAAACGGTCAACCAACACAGATGGAGTGATGAGTTTGAAGGTGGGGACATCTTTAATCAATCGGTCGTATGTAATTTTGTCAAAGACAACGGCGTTGTTGGCCTTGTCCTTTACTTTTCCCTTTGACCACTTCTACAAAATTGAACTTTACGTAAGATTCGAAATAAAATGATGGCTGTCCAGCGAACCTTTTTCTTGTTCTTTCCACCTGAAGATGACGGCTTCGCTGGTTTAGCGGCAGCTTTTGGGGGCTGTAATTGAAAAAAAAGAGTGAGCGAGGATTTCAAATCGATTTAAACGGAGAGAATAAAATGAAATGACGTGAGCTCGCAATACAGCGCACATATAATGACTTCGTACGAGGAGGAGGATAAAAAATAGAATACCATTCTGAGCTATTCTGAAAAAAGATAAAGTTGAAAACTTCTTTTTTAGACGAGGCTTGGGAAAAAAAAATCAATAAAAATCTGACAAAGTGGCTTGCGAGACACGAAGAGGACGAAAATTATTGAGGATTTCACGTAATTAAAATCAAATTGGATTCTCTACAGAAGAAGAATATGTGGCCAAATTTAAAGGACGATTTTAAGAAGAAAAAGGTTGAAAATCCAACGACCGTGAATTCGGTGACGTTTGGTAGAAGGATTTGGAAGTACACAACAGCAGTCTGGTGGGAAGATTCGTTGAGTAGAAGTATTTACGCGTTGTTGGGGACAAAGTTACAAGAAATAAGCACCACTTTGCGAAAGACCCAAACTCTTATCTACAGAAGCCCACTCACGATAGATCTATTTTGTGCTCCAAGTGCCTTCGGTGTTTTTTCAGAGGAAGGAGACGACTACAAAATCTTCCAGAAACACAATTGTGATCAATGCTCTGGTGGTGCTGTTTAATGATTTGCAATTAATGGGTTATCTATCAAGGAAGTGCTTTGGATCGAATCGATTACAACATTGAACATTAAAATCAAAAGTAGATATAATTATGAGCAGTACAAAGTTATGTGAATGTAAGTAAAGAAACACAACAAGCAAAGAAAAATAAAGAGGGAAATTGTCCAATATGTAATCCAGCCCTTATGTCCTGTCTCATGTCTCACATTCCAAAATAACTTGTTGTGCCTTCATCTCTGCTCCAATCAGATACATCACCCGCCTCACGCTCCGATGCACCTCCAAATCCAACAATAATACGTTAATTCTAATCAACACAGCTGATGATTTTGTTTTCATGACGTTGGAGATTCAAAAGAAAGTCTCGAGCGAGACTCTGCATTATAATTTTATCTGTAATTGATATTGCATTCCTATTATTTTTGAACCCTCATTAATAACTAAACTACATGATAGAGGGGGAACCGAGCTGCTTGCAGCGGATGCCCAAACCTGAGATAATTTTGATATTTGCAAAAAAATGCATAACATTGATCGACTTAGCAATCACTTTCTGTCGAATTGAGCTGTTATCGAAGCTTTTTATATAAGCAAATGTCCGATCTCTTTCTAAATCCTGATCTCCAGAAACAATTCTCAACCAATTCAGTCGAAGGTAGGTGAGACATTTCGAGTCTGATACTTCATCCACGCTGGTGGATATGGAGTTGTAATATCATTGCACACGCAAGAAAAAATGACCAACACTTTTTTTGGAGGACAGTTAGGAGCTGCTGCATCTCTGACACAGAGAGAAGAAATTTTCTACTCGGACTTCTCAACTCACCTCGACCATTTCATAAGCTTTGCGTTCGCTCTCTTTGCTGCTGCAGTTGGTTGCGGTACGTTGTTTTGTTGTCCGTTCTGGTGTCGTTGCTTTTGATCCATGAAAATTCTTACAATGAAAAAAATTTCACTTTGTCGGTAAAGTCCGATATTTTTTTGTGTGGATTCTTTAGTTTAACAGTACAGTACACAGATCATATCTGAAAAAAAATTTTACAACGGACATAAAAAATTTCAAGAGAAGATCTTTTTAAACCAATTCATCAAAGTCACCGGTGCTGCATCCAGAGTTGAAGATAATTCCTTCACTTTTGCTGCAGCATGTTTATCACCTTGCGCTGCTGACATTTTGTACAATCTTAACGCTTCAGTCTCATCTTTCGCAACTCCGGTTCCTCTCTCATAACAATTCGCAAGATTATACATCCCCGTGCGAGGATTAAACGAGATACATTGTGACGTGGAGTTTCAGTTTGTTGCTTTCTTGGCCATTTCAAAACTATCGATTGCTGATGAAATTCGATAAAAAATTAAACAGATCTACCATTTATAAATGATACCCAGGTATCATACCTTGTTTAATTCCTTCCGCACCTAGTGCCAACATTCCAGCTGGTAGAGCCTTTGTTCCCATAACGTTTTTCAATTCCATAATACTTTCTCGTTCTTGTCTAACATTAAAAAGCAAACATTATCCCACCCTAATAATCAATTTAAAGAGTGAAAGCAAACCTTAAAACCTGGAATGTACGAGCCATCTTCCCCACTGCTTTGATTTTGTTTCTGATAACAATTCGTCTGGCTTCCTTTTCGTCCTCTATTAAAGAAATTAAAATTTATCAGCGTAGAATAAAGATTTCTCGCTAAATTTCTTACCTGCTTCAGTTTTGTCATCTAACTCGTCCTTACTACATACACTTAATATTCCCAACAGCATTTCCGTGACTAAAAAAATTAAAAACAAACAAAAATTAGAACAAGGTCTCTCGAGACTACAAAGTCAAATTTACTCTTTTCCCCTACGAATGGTAAGGACCATGTAAATACATCCATAAAATTTGGTAACCAATACGAGTGCGGACTGCACTAAAACAAAAAATTAAAAATCCGAAAAGGAAAACCTCCGTTCTTAACTTTTAAGTTCACATACATTAAATTGTCGAATATTCATAACATTATTTTCGTATTTTAAAACAGCAGCTACACGAAAAAAAAAAAAATGAGAATTCTAACTATAACCAAACTTTAATTCACACAGTTTCTTTTTTACCTTTATTGTTATATACATCAAGATAATTCGGCGCCGAAAAAATCGTAATGACAGACGGGAACCCAGTGGTTTTTGTTTTACGATACATTCTATATCCCGCATCTTGCGCTTCATGTGCACGAATAATCGATAACAAGTTATTGCGATCTAAAAATGCGCACGCAGCCGGATAACTAAAAATATTAGAGTTGGATATTTATGTATTTTAAATTTTAAAGAATGCAAGTTACCTAAAGAAATACGAACATCCACGAACATGGTTGTGTACGAAATATTCGGTAGTTCGTTCTTGTCCGAAATCTTCAAGCGGATCAGCCCACAAAACATCACACATTAATCCATGAGTCGGTGGTTCTCTAAACCGATTAATCTAAAAAATGTTGAATGATGAAGAAGTCAAACAAATAAGCAAAGGAGTTTTTACATTTCTTAAATCATCCAAAGTATTTAATTCGGGCGAAATACCACCATGAATACATAAAAATTGTTTATTCATGACAGCGGCCAACGGGAGTGCACAGAACGATTCCAAACACGCTTCATAAACCTTTTCCGAATACTTGTGATTGCCTAACAAAAACATTGTTAAATCATAAAATATTTCGTTGCAAAAGTTATTTTATACACTCTAATTTAAAAGTGAAGTAATCAGTCAAGTGCCGACACTCGTGGTTTCCTCGAAGTAAAAAAATCGAGTTTGGGTACCAGATTTTCAGTGACCATAAATACAAAACGCACTACAAGTAAGAAGAACGAGTCTCAAAATTTCAAAGCAAACAATAAAATAGCAATTGGATGTTTATTGCTTACTTCGATCGAAAAATATCCTCTGTCAACGTAATCACCAAGAAATAAATATCTAGTTTCTGCAGGAGACCCACCGACTTCAAATAACTTCATCAAATCAAAAAATTGTCCATGAACGTCCCCACAAACTAAAAAAAACACAGACAGGAAGTCTTTAACCCCATACCATCTGAAAAAAAAAAATGATTAAAAAAATTACCAGTTATCGGCGCATCAATCTCCAATAAATTCGCTTCCTTTCTTAAAATCTCCGTTCCTTTATTAATTATATACAACGCATTTTGTTCCGTGAGTCGGCCTTCTCGACAAAAATGTGATTTTAGGTTTTCCAGATCAGGTTTTGTTGGATCTTTTTTTGAGAAAAATTGGTCGTCTGTTAACCGTTTTGAGGCTGGCGCTATTACATCTTTAGCGTTTTTCAGAAAGAAAAAAACCAATAATCAAAAAGAATTAAATCTCAAAATTAAAGACAAATTTCACAGTCAAACCTTTGACGATACGATCAGTAGTGTAAACTTCTTCACCAGTCTCAAGCTTATATTTAGTAAGATCAGTTTTTTTCGGGTTTGCTATATTTTGATCTGCCGCTTGAATGGCCGCTGTGGTCGCCATCATGTGTGTGGACGGAGCTTTATCTTTTTTTAACGGTGCGTTTGTTATCGATGACGACGATGTTTTTTTTGGTGTTGATGGTGACGACATATTTTATAAATCGTTAGATTATTGTTGTATGTTGTTTTTGGATTTTTCGCTTTGATCCGGACAAAAAAGAATTAGGTAATGACACGCGTTCTTGTCAACCACATTTAATTTGCCATGGAATCAGTTTGTGAAGCAAAAAAGACTTAATTTAATTATGTACTGATGTGTAAAAGTGATATTCCTCCCACAATGGTTGATATTCTTTCAATATCGCTAAATTAATGAGAGTTGAAAAATTAGGGGGTTTACAAAAAAATCTTGCTCTGTACGTACCGGAGAACAAAGACACAATCGGAATCTTTGATGAAGATTCAATCACAGAATCAATCCTCGGCCTAAAGAATAAAAAATTAAATATCGCTTACTCGACACCAAGATTTCCTACTTTGTAAACTGCTGATAAAACGGATTTCGCACCAAATACAAAAATATCAACAACACTCTTCTCTTATACTCATCTTTCTCCAACGCTGAAATTGGTTTATTCCACATCGCAGCAAAACTCGACAATTCCAAACCCAGCGACAAAACCCACGGCTTCCATGACTCCTTGCCATACTTTTTAATCGCCAAAACTAATTTTTATACAACGTAAATTTCCCTCGTCAATATAAATGCAATATTCATATAAAGATTATTACCATAAATCAACGGTCGAAGAATATAAACCCACTCCCCAACCAACGCCAACCCCTTAAAACTCGACACCAACTCCAACGGTCCCTTCAACGGACTCGTTAACGCCTTTGACAACAAATACGATACAGATTTATCCTTTGATATCGGTTTTCCCGTTAACAACGCTTCAAATGGGTCCATACTCGGTTCATTCGATATGTTTTCATCAAGTATGGTGGATATCCTAACCATTTGTTTACCTGATCTTGGAGCATTCCATTTTGCGGTATCGGAATCGTCGTTGTCGGTATTGGTTTCAGCGGAATTTAATTGTGATAGGTCTTGCATGGGTTCCGGGACTGATGGATATAATAACATTCGATTTTTTAGGAGTTTAAGGAGAATAATTCGACACGTTAATCTGCGATAGAAATTAAAACGAAACATTTGACAAAATCTAATTTAACAATTTACTTTAAAGTTTCCAAAAACGTAACAATATTCCACTGCAATCTCTCTCCTCCAATCTTCCTACTGAACATCTCTACAATAATCTCAACGTGTCGGATAATCGTGAGTGTGTACGCAACAATTTTATACGCTTTGCTTTGTGACAGTGCTTCGCGTGTGTATCTGTTGAAAAGCTGTGAAGCGACGGGAAGTGATTGTGAGTGTTGCGTGATTTCTTTGTCTAGTAAGATGTTGTGGAAGAATGAGATCAAATCAACTGAAGCATGCACTTGAAATTCAAAATAAAGAAGATGAGTATGATTGTTATGGGGGTCTGGCAGGATTTGAATATGAGTCTGCTTTACCTGCTTCGACTCCAATATCTGCGTTTTCCAATCGACCTTCAATGCAACTTTAGAAAACAATTATTGATATGTACACGACTTCATACCATATAGGAGGTATGTTAGTGATCGAACGCTACTCTCCAGGCTGCTTATCTGTGCTGCATTATTCAGAATAAAATTTTTGTATGTTTGCAATCGCGACATTTTGCAATTTTGAAATGACAGAGTGGCTACAAGAGTGGCGACGATGGCACGAGATGAAGTAATTGTAGAAAAAGAGTGCGATAATGAGCTTCTTCGGTTTTTGAAGTGAGAACCTGGAAATTGTCCCTGGTTGAACCTGCGTTGAACAATTATATCGCAGTCAACTACATTTGCTATGAGAGGCGACTGCTTCGTGGGGTAGGAATAACATGGAATTTAAGAACTGGGATTCGATATGATTTTTTTGTTATTTTTTGAGAATGTAGAAATATTTTCAAAATTTATTCATCCTCTGCTTCATCAGCCTTCTTCTTTTGTTGCTTTTTAGCTTTCTTATCACCAGCGGTAGCGGCGGCAGGTGCTTCATCTTCTTCCACCTGAAACAAACAAGAAAGGAATCAATAATTAAACAAAGCAAACAACTCAGTGTTACATACCCGGGTTGATCGAGTATAGATTAATTGTGACTTGTGCTTAGAAATCGGAATAATCAAACCTTTGCTTTCAAGGTCACGGATGGCACGACGAGCTAACGAACCGTTAATTCGCAGACGGTCCACCAAGACAGATGGAGTGATGAGTTTGAAGGTGGGGACATCTTTAATCAATCGGTCGTATGTGATTTTGTCAAAGACAACGGCGTTGTTGGCCTTGTCCTTTACTTTTCCCTTTGACCACTTCTACAAAATTTCAATACAAAATTAGAATTCGATTGAGTTCGAGAGGTGCGCTGTTCTGACGAACCTTTTTCTTATTCTTTCCACCTGAAGATGACGGCTTCGCTGGTTTAGCGGCAGCTTTTGGGGGCTGTAATTGAAAAAAAAGAGTGAGCGAGGATTTCAAATCGATTTAAACGGAGAGAATAAAATGAAATGACGTGAGCTCGCAATACAGCGCACATATAATGACTTCGTACGAGGAGGAGGATAAAAAATAGAATACCATTCTGAGCTATTCTGAAAAAAGATAAAGTTGAAAACTTCTTTTTTAGACGAGGCTTGGGAAAAAAAAATCAATAAAAATCTGACAAAGTGGCTTGCGAGACACGAAGAGGACGAAAATTATTGAGGATTTCACGTAATTAAAATCAAATTGGATTCTCTACAGAAGAAGAATATGTGGCCAAATTTAAAGGACGATTTTAAGAAGAAAAAGGTTGAAAATCCAACGACCGTGAATTCGGTGACGTTTGGTAGAAGGATTTGGAAGTACACAACAGCAGTCTGGTGGGAAGATTCGTTGAGTAGAAGTATTTACGCGTTGTTGGGGACAAAGTTACAAGAAATAAGCACCACTTTGCGAAAGACCCAAACTCTTATCTACAGAAGCCCACTCACGATAGATCTATTTTGTGCTCCAAGTGCCTTCGGTGTTTTTTCAGAGGAAGGAGACGACTACAAAATCTTCCAGAAACACAATTGTGATCAATGCTCTGGTGGTGCTGTTTAATGATTTGCAATTAATGGGTTATCTATCAAGGAAGTGCTTTGGATCGAATCGATTACAACATTGAACATTAAAATCAAAAGTAGATATAATTATGAGCAGTACAAAGTTATGTGAATGTAAGTAAAGAAACACAACAAGCAAAGAAAAATAAAGAGGGAAATTGTCCAATATGTAATCCAGCCCTTATGTCCTGTCTCATGTCTCACATTCCAAAATAACTTGTTGTGCCTTCATCTCTGCTCCAATCAGATACATCACCCGCCTCACGCTCCGATGCACCTCCAAATCCAACAATAATACGTTAATTCTAATCAACACAGCTGATGATTTTGTTTTCATGACGTTGGAGATTCAAAAGAAAGTCTCGAGCGAGACTCTGCATTATAATTTTATCTGTAATTGATATTGCATTCCTATTATTTTTGAACCCTCATTAATAACTAAACTACATGATAGAGGGGGAACCGAGCTGCTTGCAGCGGATGCCCAAACCTGAGATAATTTTGATATTTGCAAAAAAATGCATAACATTGATCGACTTAGCAATCACTTTCTGTCGAATTGAGCTGTTATCGAAGCTTTTTATATAAGCAAATGTCCGATCTCTTTCTAAATCCTGATCTCCAGAAACAATTCTCAACCAATTCAGTCGAAGGTAGGTGAGACATTTCGAGTCTGATACTTCATCCACGCTGGTGGATATGGAGTTGTAATATCATTGCACACGCAAGAAAAAATGACCAACACTTTTTTTGGAGGACAGTTAGGAGCTGCTGCATCTCTGACACAGAGAGAAGAAATTTTCTACTCGGACTTCTCAACTCACCTCGACCATTTCATAAGCTTTGCGTTCGCTCTCTTTGCTGCTGCAGTTGGTTGCGGTACGTTGTTTTGTTGTCCGTTCTGGTGTCGTTGCTTTTGATCCATGAAAATTCTTACAATGAAAAAAATTTCACTTTGTCGGTAAAGTCCGATATTTTTTTGTGTGGATTCTTTAGTTTAACAGTACAGTACACAGATCATATCTGAAAAAAAATTTTACAACGGACATAAAAAATTTCAAGAGAAGATCTTTTTAAACCAATTCATCAAAGTCACCGGTGCTGCATCCAGAGTTGAAGATAATTCCTTCACTTTTGCTGCAGCATGTTTATCACCTTGCGCTGCTGACATTTTGTACAATCTTAACGCTTCAGTCTCATCTTTCGCAACTCCGGTTCCTCTCTCATAACAATTCGCAAGATTATACATCCCCGTGCGAGGATTAAACGAGATACATTGTGACGTGGAGTTTCAGTTTGTTGATATGTGCAGGTTTGCGAGAATGATGAAAGATCAAGCTCCTGGATATGTTGATTCGTTTATGGATTTGTATCGCGCTATGAGGAATGACATGATTGAGAGTAAGAAGAAGATTATGGAGTTGATGGCTGAAGCGAAAGCTTTGGTTTCTTCAATATCAGCATTGTAAAAAACTAAGATAAAATTCAAAAAGTACTCTTTATCATTTAAATAGAAGATCACAACCCAAACAATGCCGAGATTTGCTTGACTCATCAATTCCACAGTCTTGAGTCACCCACAAAGAATTAAATTAAATTCTTAAAAAACGCAACCTCCACTTCCAAACACTCTGTACATATAAACCTTGAACCATCTTCTTCTCGTTCAATATGGAATACACTCGTTTCGGGAAAACCAGTCTTCAAGTCTCAATCTGCGTTGGATGCATGTTTTATGGTTATTCAAAGTGGCAGCCGTGGGTATTGGATGAAGCGGAATCTCATGTGCTTATAAAGAAAGCGTGGGATGCTGTGATTAATTTCTTCGACACGGCGGATATTTATTCGCACGGTGAATCGGAGAAAGTGTTGGGAAATGCATTAAAGGTTTGAATGGATATTATTTGAATGTCCAGAATCTTTGTAGTTGTTTTTTATATTGAAGTCGAGTTATGATTATTTGGTTTTAGAAATTTAATATTCCGCGAAACCAAGTTGTAATTGCAACAAAAGTGTTTTTCCCATTGTCAGACAACGTCTCCCAGGGAATATTTCGTGTTGAATGAAGTCTCAAACCTGTAAGATATTATCAGGTGTTTGATGAGTGGAGACTTATATACGAGTTTCTTATAGAATGAAAACTAGATGTTTCAGGTGAGCAACCTTATTTTATTAGAGAACATAAATCAAATTACCTAGATGTTTCAGGTGAGCAACCTTGAAACATCAGAGGGAAGAATCAAGTTTAAATAGAAGAAAAGAAATAAAAATAGATTGTTCTAAAAATGTCCGTGTTGTACTTGTGTCTATGTTCAGCTGCTTGCGCATCGTTCCAGGATTAGTAATCATTTTCCAACATTTCGACAAGACGCACCATCACCGAAACTCATTAACCAAGGCGGATTGTCTCGAAAACATATCTTGGAAGCCGTCGAGAAAAGTTTGGAGCGTTTGGGAACGAGTTATATCGATTTATACCAAATCCACAGATTCGACCCAAATACTCCTGTAGAAGAAATGATGGAAGCTTTTAATGACTTGGTTTGATGGGGGAAAGTGCGATACATTGGGTATGTTTGCTCAGATGATATGAAAGATTTGATTAATGCGTTTTATTTTGTTGTTGCAACGCTTCATCAATGTATGGGTGGCAATTCGCGAAAATGAATGCCGTTGCAGAGAAAAATGGATGGGCAAAGTTTGTCTCGATGCAAAATTTTACAAATGTAAGCAGTGTTTGTCCTTGTGCAACTATTTTGATCTAATGCTCTAAATTAGTGTTATATCACAGTGAAGAAAGAGAAATGCTTCCTCTGTTGGTCGACCAAGGAATTGCTTGTATCCCGTGGTCTCCACTTGCTCGTGGAGTTTTAAGTGGAAAGTAAAAGGGTGAAACCATCCGATCCACCAGCGACATTAATCGTAAATGATTCTTGTCGAACCAAAACAACCAAGACAATATTATTGTTGAAAGGGTTGTGAAGATTGCTGAAAGAATGACCAAAGAGAATGAATTGAATAAGGATGGAGTTATTTGTAAAATTATTTCACCGGCGATGGTTGCGTTGGCGTGGATCTACTCGAAAAGTTTGTGACTGCTCCGATTGTTGGAATTGGGAAGGAAGAATATCTTAACGATTCATTGGAAGCTCTAAAGTATGTTTGATATTCGTTTTTCTTCCTGTTGAATTGATTCTCGTTCTTTGTTGCAGGTTGAAACTTTCTGAGGATGATGTGAAGCATTTGGAAGAGCCGTATGCTCCTAAACAGATTGCTGGACATTAAGTGATCTGTCATTTGTAAAATATGTTGTTTTCTTGTTGCAAAATTTCGAACATGATAATGGTTTTGAAATGATTTCTATCATAATGAATCACAACTTGATATCAAGAAATAAATCAACTAAAATTCATTTTTACTAATAAATGTAAGAATTTAAAACAAATACAGTACTGAATCGTTCTTCACAAACTCGGAGCACGAGTGCGTGAACTCTCCTTCCTGTACCGGTATTTACTGATTCCCGACCATGCTGTCCTGCGCGGTTTAAAACAACGCAACGGCCGTAATTTCAATTGGAAACGCTCTCAATATCGTGCATCGGTTCGCGCAGTCCCGAAAATAAAGATATAGACTCTCTGATCCAATATTTAGAAATTCTTGAATTGCAACCCCACCCTATACCACCGGAATCAAGCCGGAAACGTATCTCCCCTGAAGTTTTATACCACATCTTATCATCAACACCGCAACTAACGTCACTTTACATCACGATAAAAGACCAACCCAAACGAATATTCAACGTGGTTTCTGAAACGGTTGGTAACTCGCTAACGGATTTTGGGTTTTCAACGCAATGGTCGGGAGTTATCGACCCGAATTTATTTGCGAAATTTTTAGAATCTATGCGGAATTTAGAGTCGTTGTCGATTTCGTGGTCGTCGTTTATTCAGAGTCATCGACCACGGATTTTAGATTCGATATCGAAAGCTTTGAAGAATAGTCGGAACGATGGTATCCGATAACAAACACCAAGATTATATTGACCATATGAATTTCCCTGCTCTGCCGCTTTCGTATACCATTTCACCGCCTCGTTATAATCTTTCGCAACCCCATATCCGATAACAAAAACCAAGATTATATTGACCATATGAATTTCCCTGCTCTGCCGCTTTCGTATACCATTTCACCGCCTCGTTATAATCTAAAGTCGGAACGATGGTATCGATTCACCGGCGAAGTCTTTATCAGCTATCGCAATGCATGTTACGAATGAAACGGAACTAGGGATTGTGTTTGATGGGTTTTTGGATTTAGAACATCGCTTTGGATAGATGTGTTGGAAGCGCTGCCAAAGTTGAGAGTTTTGAATGTTTGTGGAGTTCCGATGCCGATGGATTCGGTTTTGACTTATGTTGCATTGATGCGGACGAATTTTGAAGAATCGAGTGGCGGGAATGTGTTTGAGACGTTTTATTTCACCACTACGTTACCTTCGGCAACGATAAATCCAACAAGTGTTTGTTTGAGCAATGAGGATTTAGCATCAACTGCATTATCATCGTCGGGATCAAAGGAGTGGATATGGGATTATGTCACGACAATTGAACGAGTTTATGAAACACGAACTACGAGGAAAAGAATCCCCGTGCGAGGATTAAACGAGATACATTGTGACGTGGAATTTCAGTTTGATGATATGTGCAGGTTTGCGAGAATGATGAAAGATCAAGCTCCTGGATATGTTGATTCGTTTATGGACTTGTATCGAGCTATGAGGAATGATATGATTGAGAGTAAGAAGATTATGGAGTTGATGGCTGAAGCAAAAGCTTTGGTTTCTTCAATATCAGCATTGTAAAAACTAAAATAAAATTCAAAAAGTGTTCTTTATCATTTTCATTTCCAAATAGAGGATCACAACCCAAACAATGCCGAGATTTGCTTGACTCATCAGCTCATCAGTCTTGAGTCACCCACTGTTAAAAAGAATATGGCCAGAGATTTAGAGCAGCTTGCGGAGCGTAGATTCTGAGTCGTGAGACACAATTTTTAGATTGAAAACAAAGATTTTATTTAATAAAGAAGTGTGACTTGATTGATTGATTAAAAAGAAAAAGTCCAATCTTTTTATAGTAAATAAAATTTGCATTATCTATGTTCCACCGTTTCAATGTGATTCACTGCGCTTGTTTATAAAAGGGTTTACATTTTCTATTTTCGTCTAATTGCTGGAGGATTCGCTGAGATGGAGAGTACGAGGAGTCGTTGATGATTGAACCCGTGGATTTGGTTGGTCGGGAAGAGGATAATATATCGGGGATGGCGTTTTATCAAAAGGGTCGATCGGAAGTCTATAATAAAAGAAATTAACCGTAAGTTAAACAAGAATCTATTGGGTGTTTGTTTCGAGGAGTGACTGCGGAGATCGTGTAAGTTTGACAGGTCCGTAGGTGTCAGTAATTACTGTAACACCCACAAACAATTAAATTAAATTCTTTTAAAACGCAACCTCCACTTCCAAACACTCTGTACATATAAACCTTAAACTATTTTATTTTCGTTAAAGGGAATACACTCGTTTCGGAAAAACCGGTCTTCAAGTCTTGAGAATCTGCGTTGGATACATGTCTTATGGTTCTTCAAAGTGGCAGCCGTAGGTATTGGATGAAGCGGAATCTCATGTGCTAATAAAGAAAGCGTGGGATGCTGGGATTAATTTCTTCGACACGGCGGATATTTTATTCGCACGGTGAATCGGAGAAAGTGTTGGGGAAATGCAATAAAGGTTTGAAAGGATATTTTTTGAATGTCCAGAATCTTTGTAGTTGTTTTTTTATATTGAATTGTTTAATCGAGTTATGATTATTTGGTTTTAGAAATTTAATATTCCGCGAAACCAAGTTGTAATTGCAACAAAAGTGTTTTTCCCATTGTCAGACGACGTCTCCCAGGGAATATTTCGACAAGACGCACCATCACCGAAACTCATTAACCAAGGCGGATTGTCTCGAAAACATATCTTGGAAGCCGTCGAGAAAAGTTTGGAACGTTTGGGAACGAGTTATATCGATTTATACCAAATCCATAGATTCGACCCAAATACTCCCGTAGAAGAAACAATGGAAGCTCTTAATGACTTGGTTCGATGGGGGAAAGTGCGATATATTGGGTACGTTTGCTCAGATGATATGAAAGATTTGATTAATGCATTTTAATTTTGTTGTTGCAGCGCTTCATCAATGTATGCGTGGCAATTCGCGAAAATGAATGCCGTTGCAGAGAAAAACGGATGGGCAAAGTTTGTCTCGATGCAAAACTTTTACAACTGTAAGCACCGTTTGTCCTTGCGCAACTATTTTGATCTAAATGCTCTAAAATAGTGTTGTATCGCGAAGAAGAAAGAGAAATGCTTCCTCTGTTGGTCGACCAAGGGATTGCTTGTATCCCGTGGTCTCCACTTGCTCGTGGAGTTTTAAGTGGAAAGAAGAAGGGTGTAACCACCCGATCCACCAGCGATATTAATCGCGATCGATTCTTGTCGAACCAAAACCAACAAGACGATATCATTGTTGAAAGGGTTGTATTTTTTTAATGGTATTTAGCCCTAGCTTTATTTAAATTTGGATAATTTCGGCAAGGACAAATCAAAAGGCAGTTGCAGTGAGAGTTCTGAACAATCTCCTCCCGAAATGTCCCAAAACTAAAGATGTCAATCCTTCATTGGCGAAGGAGAACTTCTTTTCTCATGAATTCATGCACACTTAAGATAAAGCAATGGTATAATTTCATTAGCCCTGTGCAAAAAGATCACCTATGTTACATAATACTTAATATCTTATGGTTTGCTTATACGAAAATTACTGCCATCAAGCAACCAAAGAATATCAAAACAAACACTACCAACAAAACCAAATTATCCGGCGCTAGAAGCAAAGAATTTTAGCGATAAGGAACATATCAAAAAATAGTTTCTAACGATTTGAACTCACCTAAAAATTTAATCATGAAAATTCCCATAAAGTTATAACAAAAAACCATGACTTTAATAACCCTCGACACAGAAAACGGGTGTCTCCTCTCTTGTCTTTCTTCCTGCAACGAATACACATACCACGTAACGCTGGATGCTGCTCGACTTCTTCACTCGACACATCCAGATTCTCAGCCGTGATTGTAAACAATACAGCGTCCACTGAATCTAATGCATTCTCTTTAAAATACGCGCGAACGGAAGAGTTAATTAAAAAATCGTCATCTGATGCGTAATATTTGGCGTCGTAACATTCAATCACGGATTTTTTTGAAGTTTCTGATTGCGGAGAGATTTCTGATGCGGCGTGAGCGGTTATCCAGTCTGATGGACTGATTTGGTGTTGTACAAGTTCATTGGAATACGATATTAGGCTAATGTTGTGTATTAGTAGTTATCCTTCGCTGTAAATGCTATTCGGAGAATGGGCTTTTGAATCTTTATTCTCAGGTTTCATTATTATGTTTAGTTTCAGTTTTGTCGTTTACTTGCGCATCCGGTTTAATTTGAAGTCTTCCAATTCGTGCTAGTTTTAACAGATTCAATACTGTATTTACAATTCCCGAGTTATTTTGTTTCGCGGGTTTACTCTTTATCGATTTGGATATATCGGCTGATGCTGGTCGTTTGTGTTTTCGGAATATCTCAAACGACCCCGATCGTGCAAATGTTGATGTGCTTTGCGGCGTAATAGAGGGTGACTTTACCGCGTTCCAAGAGAGATCCGACGTATTAATTTTCAGCGGATTTTTCGGAATGTTTCGTTACAACATAATAATGCACATCCCCGATGATCGTCATATTATTCAGAGGCTAATATAGAGGAGTTTAGCATTAAAGTCACTTTTCACAAGTCAGGTCTTACATTTTTCGCACGCATACGATGCAAGAGACCTTCTTCCGGTTGAGTCCGAAACAACACCTTATTAATATTGTGTGCAGCATAATACGAATAATAAGATCGCGATGAATCGTTCGGATCGTCAGTCTTCACTCTCGCGATAATAAAATCTTTCCCGCTCTCCGCATGTAATTGAATTAAATCATCAAACGATTCCAACGTGAACGGTTCTTCATTTTGGGAATCTAGGATATCAATTATTGGGTCGAAAGAGTCTATCGTGGTTGCTGTAATTGTTTTACAAGTTTGTTGGATTTCTGGGTGCGCTGTGGTTTTTTGTTTTGGGTCTTTTGGTTTTGCTGCTGTTGATTCTGATGGTATTGATACTTTTTCGCTGTGTTCTATGAGCGTCGCATTGTATGGTTTGGGGTCACCCACAATCCTGATGAACCGCTGTCCTTGCAGATTTTTCTTGATACTGTGGGTTGGCGATGGGAGCACGGACAATTCAAAACTTTTCGGAGACGGAGTCACAGGAGATCGATGTCGAAGAACAGAAGATTTATCGTCATTGTCAACGGAACGATAACCAGATACACCAAGTCGAAATAACTCCATTAGAATTTTTTTGGTTATGTAATTAAAAAAACTGTTTGTCTCTTGTGATTGGCTGTTTTAATTATCTATTTCTTTCAAACGTATTGATACTAATCATAGAAAAAAACTATTCAGAATTTTGTTTTGCATCTCACTTCAACATCTCCGATAGGCCCAATAACTCCAAGACCCGATCGAGTGACATCCGACGGTGGGAGCTTCCCCTCTTCGCACTGAAACTCAAACATAGAAAGCATCTTCCAAACAAACACCATAATCTCACTTCGTGCAAGATGTCTTCCCGGACACTTTATAAATCTGTTAAAATAAATCTTCTACGAAAAGGATAAAAATTACATACAATCGAAACACCCGCTCCAAACGCCAAGAATTTGTACATGTTTTCCTTCCCATCAGCATCTTTCCCGTCAGCTTTTTCGGTGAACCGTTTTGCGTTGAAAGTGGTTTCGCAATCACCCATTTCATTGCTTTTGTAGTTTATCGGATCAAAGTGTGCGACAGTGGACGGTAGATTAACAATGTCGCCCTTTCTGAACTTTAATGTTCCTGATTCCGTCGCAAGTGTGAAATCATCAACCAAAACTTCTCGGATTGAATGACTATGTCCGTATATTCTCAGCGCCTCAGAAATACTACATTAATGTTAAAACATTTTAGTTTTCTATAAAACATTGCCCATTATCTTACCATGCATCTAAAATAGGGACAGTTTGCGCATGAGGTAAATCATTCTTACCAAGCGCCGAAATCTCGCTCATAACACTTCTCAAAATTTCCTTGTTTGAAATAATATGTGCCAATGTCCAAAACGCACCATTCAAAGTATTCGCTTGAGACGCCCACAAAATCGAAAATTGACCACGAAGTCGATATATGTCTGAGATACCGTTATCTCTAAACACAGATTCACGTTTCTTGATAAACTCGGTCGCTTTCCCGGAAGTTTCAGGTGTCAACGATTTCGCCATGATCGTGGTGATTCGATCTTCGGCTTTTTTAAACTTTGAAATTATGAAGTCTGGCATTCCACCCACCATAAGCGGGAAACCGCCGTCGAACGAAATAAAGTCTTCGTAAACCAAGGTTGGATCGATATCTCCGAATATCGCGCGAACGGACGCATTGAAGAAAATCCGACGTGAGAATTCGAATATTGGAACCATTTTTGAACCGTCGTTTGTAGCAGTATCATAGCCAAATGATTCGAAAGCGGTTTTACAATATTCGCCCAACAATTCTCGAAATTCCAATGCAATTGCATTCATGTGCTCACCACGCAATAACGTATAAGCACGATGAATCTCTTCGTTCGTTTTTGAGTTAAGTACAAGTCTAAACACTTCTTTCTCAAACTTTGCACTAATATGCGAGAAATCAATCTTGGACTTTGGCGTTCGATAAAGCACCGGGAACAACTTCTGATCCATTATGTACGTCATTCGTCGACCAGCCAAGTAAAGCGTGAATACGCTGTGCTTCTTCGCTAAAGTCGAGAGATATTTCCACGGATTTTTTCCGTACTCCAGCGCGCAACCCAAAATTGGAATTCCACCGGAAATTAAAGGAGGTTCACCGGTTAAATGAGTGTATTGGTCACGTATAATGCGGAGAATATAACGACATAGAGGGATTCCGACGGCGACGACAATCCCCGCGACAATTACTCCGGTTGAATTCAGTTCCGTTTCCATCGTGAAATTTTTCAGTTCACGCATCGCCACTGTATTTCTTATCACTTAATCAACATTTTTATAAAACATTATATATATTCAAATCAACAATGGTCAGCAAATGCAGATAATAATCGAAAGATCACGGCAGTTTTATCATCTCCCATTACTTCCAAATCTCCAGACAAGCGCTCCTCGGATTCCTTTCGTCCGCACCCACTTTGCAACGTTATCCTCCATAGATTTCGGTCCACAGACCAAAACCGCCGCACCCTGTCCAGTCCAGCGAACACCATTACTATCAACCGCTTTCAAAGCAGCTTGAGCCTGTTTCTTATCCGGACAATGTTTCAACACAAGTTCCTTTGACAGTTTCTCACCACCCGTAACAAAGATAACCTTAAAGTTTGGATATAAATCCGCCAGTTTGGTGAAAAACGTCTCAACAAACTCTGGGATGGTAATTCGAGAAGCGCAGATCAACGTGATACTGGGAGTTCTAGGCTGCGGCGCAAGATGGTAAACGAGGTTCATGAAGGGCGTTATTCCAGTTCCGCCAGCAACCAAAAGTATGTTAGGTTGTGTAGTCGGGGAGATGAAGCTTCCAAACACGGGTGAAACTTCAACGGTAGAAGAAGTCGTCAATTTGCTCAAATACCCCGACATTTTCCCCATTGGTTGCAAGGAAACCAACAACTCGATTTTCCCTTTAGCCGCATCGGTTGGACTCGAAATGGGCGTGTACTGTCGAATCCCGATTTTTGGGTGTCGTATCGCGATGTGGTGACCAGGCGGAATTAATAAGGGGTTTGGCGAAGCACGGAGTTGGACCGTGAGATGAAGTAATGAAGTGGAGTAAGTTTTCACTGATATGACCATTGCATCCGACCATTCTGTGAGAACGCGAGGTTGTACTGGGTTAGTGAAGGGGGATTTTGATATGAGATCGAGAGTGTCGTCAATTGAGTTTATCTCATCCGTAATGCTATGAGGAGCTTTTGATTCTGATACAAGTTTGGGAGAATATTCAAAGGCCGTGAATTTTTGCGGTGATCTAAAACTCGAAACGTTACTCGCTAAGGCTCCCTCACCGTACCTGTAGCAAATGTCAGGAAAGATCCAAACTGTCATTTGATGGGATTCACTTACTTTCCGTAAATGTATATCTCTCCAAGAAGCCAACAAACAAGAATAGAAAGAAACGTAACAACAGAAATAGCAACTTCCATCTGTTCCGGATGTGAAATTGTAATAAAAACCGAAGCAAATATCAATGGTCGAGTAAGGATAACGTTATACGCAATAACGATATTCCTGATCATCCAAATATTATGCGTAACCACATCGCGAATTCGAATCGCTTCGATTGCTTTGTACGCCGTCCACGTCCAATATAACAACACGAGAGTTGAAGTTAATCGGCTGCTTAAGTTTCCGTTCGTTTGCCCTCTGATTACAAACATTATAACCCCGATGGTGGAGAAGAATTGGCATGCGAAGAAGTAGTATCCGCATAATCGATGAATCTTGGGATAGTTATGACGAAAGTAGCCCCAGAATTGTAAGAGCGAGATTATAAAGTATAGCGAGCCGGGTACAACGTGAATGTAGTATCCGACTTTCATTAAATCATCCTTGTAAGGAAATGAGCCTTGAAAATAAGCGGATTCAGATTTGGTTCGAATTTGCATTGAGTTAAACACCAATCAATACCTTCGATAAAGTGGTGATTTACAATGATATTTCCAACTATAAAGCCAAATACTATCACCACGCTACTCCACCGATAAAACTCCGTCAACGCTAACATATAAAGTTCTCGTTAGAAAGGATTTAAAGCAAAGATCAAAACTTACGTTTGCTTGTCATGATAGAATGGAATGGTCGAGCAATAAGATCTTTTCCCATGATATTTGTTCTTTGTTTTTTGAAAAAAAAAGTACTATTTGAAATTGTTAAGATTGGAATGTATTACACTTATTTTATTGATAGTTTGATTTGCTGTTCCTTTTTTGCTGAGCACTTAAGGCATTATGCAACTAAGCCCCCCTATTTTTTTTGTGCCTTTCGATCTTGCAATCCTAAATCTTTCGAAAATAGATTATAGTTACGGATAGTGATAAAAAAACAATTTAGCGATATGCTTTCCGTTGATACTGTGCAATAAAATGTGTTCTTGACGCACTTATGAAGTTAGATCATACAACCTCAAATCAGATTGTAATTTATTCTAGTTTGGTGTCTAATATATTGTTTAAAACTGAATTCTAATTGATTCTTTGTTATTTAAACAGAAAATAAAAAGTAAGCAAATTTTAAGTTACACAGAGTATAAATATGGGAAACAAGAATTCAAAAACAGGGAAAACGAAAACTCTCCTTAACGCAAAGAAAAAATCACGTCATCTCGTATGCAATTTTTGTTTATAACATTAATACTTAATCCCTTACGATTTGTAATGAAACAGAAGAAGGAAATACCGCAAATTATATTAACCAAACCAACCCTCGAATACCCAAAACAATCTTCTTCAAATATTCAACCTACGCGCCCAATAAGTTCAGAGAAGCAATCCATTCACACAATCGATGAAGAAGAAAAACAACCGCAACAAATTGAGAATGCCAAAGAGAATGAGCCTGAGCCAACAATCGACACAACATTAATCGACATTGCGAATTTAAATATAAGTAATCCGAACATAACCGTCGACTCTTCAGCTGCTGAAAACTGGCAGCCGGAGAAACATCACTTAGTTCGGAACGACACAAGAATGGACCTCAGGCGTAAGTTCCATGCGGTTGAAAACAGCGTTTACCCGTTACCTGCGGATGCTCAAGAACAAGATCGGTTATCGTTGCAGCATTTACTTTATCGATTAGCATTTAATGAGTAAGAGCCACACAAGTGTGAATGGTGTGCGATTTTAAGCTGTGTTTGCTTTTAGACTATTTCATATGCCAATACATGTGCAAATGATTACAGATGGATTACGAATATTAGACGTTGGATGCGGACCAGGAGATTGGACGCGGGATGTCGCCAGGAGTTATCCACTTGCGGAAGTTTGGGGATTGGTAAGCTTTATAACTGTCCCGTGTATTTAGATATCTGATAAACTTCTTGTAGGATATGGCTCAGTCATTGTTTGAAGGGGTGGAGGTGCTACCAAATATGAAGTTTTTCACCGGAAATGTTTTGGGGAAACTTCCTTGTAAATACTATTTTCATGTTTCCTATCGATTTTTTTGACTATATTTTTTGTTGAAGTTCCGGATAATACTTTCGACGGTGTTTATCAGCGACTGCTAATTGGAGGAATTCCAAAAGACAAATGGGACCAAGTAATCCAAGAATTGATGCACTTGTTAAAGCCCGGCGGGTATCTGGAGTTGTGTGAGGTATACATATGTATTTTTTATTTAAAACATCCGATATTTGATTCACACTTTTTGAACTGCAGCCAGATCTTACTTATTTTCGAACCGGACCGAATTATCAGAAACTCATGAACGGACGTATGAGAAGTTTCAATTATCAGCGATTTTTTATTTATATTAATTCTTTGTGCGTTATTCAGTTAACGAATCCTTGGCCCAGCGCGGACTTGACCCGCTTATTGGTAAATCAAAAAATGTATCCCCATTGTTGAAACAACTCACCTTTTTTCTTTACAAAAAAAATCAGCACGGGATCTTCCCAAAAAGATGTCTGAAGCAGGTTTAAAAATAATATCACAACACTCATGTTCGTTTCCCGTGAGTTTTCTAAAAAAAAATCACAGAAAACCCTCTCATTTTCATCTTTTCACAAAAACAGGTTGGATGGGGAGGAAAGCACGGTGATTTGCATTTGATTAATGCACACCAAGGTGTAACCGCATTAAAACCATTCTTATTGAAATCATTCGGTGTCTCTGAACAAGAGTACGATCAATTGGTCGTTGACGCCATCGCCGAGTGCCCGCAGAACAAAACTTATTATAATGCATACTCCATTGTCGGGCAAAAGATATAAGCGGGGTGCGGTTTATGCTTCTATGCGTGAATTATGAATCCCGTTTTCATTTTGGTTTCTGTTTTTTTTTAAAAAAAATGTCTTATATCTGAGTCATTGGTATTGTAAGCTATGAGAATTTGTTTGAAAAAAATCGATCTTTATTTGTGGTATAAATTTTTATTACTCGGTCAGCTCATAATATTTCAATGTCTTTGGATCAAAATAACACCTTCTTTCCTCATCGTACTCCAACTCCAGCGTTTCATTATCCGGTTCTTCTATCTCATTGTCAAACACATCGCGCTCCACGGCGATTTTGTTGGTTGGAATGAAGAAGTCCGATTTCTGCTTTATTGTCTGTCTTTGAGGATACTGCATCCCCTCCGGAATTTTGGAAATTGCATCTACTGGTTCCGCAGCCTTCGCAATCGGAGAACTAGAAATCAAATCGCTATACTCGAAAGTAGGTTGAAAATCAGTCAACTGTTGTGTATCCTCGGATTCTTCCTCCAGTTGATGTTCGCTCATGCTCCGAAGTGATTCCAAAGCACTTGCTAATTTCGCCAAGATTTCTTTATCCTCTTGTTGCTGATCGAGCTGGAAACTTTGCTTCTTTGATGTATGTTCGGAATCTAGTTTTAACGAGGCGGGAGATGGCGTTGACGAAGAACCGGGCGTCGAATATTGACTACCTTTAAGGGATTTACTTTTCTCTGAAATTTTGTTCTGAGGAGACGAGATATTGTGTGAAGGTGAAACACTCTGGAGTGTATTTGGAGTCTTCGAACGGCTGGAAGAAACGGAGTTTATGAGTGATTTTGTTGAGGATTTCGACATCGAGTTTCGGGATATGTGAACGGTAAACGATTCTTCGCCGTTGTTTACGTCAATGTTCGGAGTTGTTCGGTTTGAATTTGCATTACTTTGCCGAATTTCATGAATCATACTTGGGAAAAAAGTCAACCGAAATTAATAAATTTGATTTAAAGAATGAAATTTACCTATCCAAAACTCCAACAACTTTATTAAAGTCATTGGTACTCTCAACAGATTTATCCGATACCTGCTGATCGAATCCTACTTTCCTTTGTTCCTCATCTTGCTCTTCTTCCTTCTTCTTCTGATTCAAAAACGCATCAATTTCCTTTTGTAATTTCGCAACGCTGTCATCTGCACTCGTCGAGACTTCGTCTTTCTTGTCTGCGCTCAAGTCCTCGCTGTCTTTCAATGCCGCTTTAACAGTAATCCTGCGGTGGTTTGATGTGGACATGGGAATCTTTGGTAAATTCGGGTTAATATTAACGTTAAAAACCTGCGAGTCATCTTCGTTCCTGCTCCATTCGTTCAACCGACCGTTCAAGTTAATATCACTCACTGCATGATTCGAATTTACTGAAGCAGATGACGCTCGCGAAATAGTCCGTTTATGTTCGGCAGCATCGGAGGTTTCAGCCATTCCTTTATTCTTTGAGAAACTCGCCGGTGTTGTCGTGCGACTCGATTTGGATGAAATATGTCCAGATTTGTAGTCGTTTAACACGTTTCTGGCGGAATATTGTTCTTCACTGGTAGTTGGTTCGTCAGCAAAGTCATCGTCAGCTGGGACACGGGCATCTACATATTTCATCGGATCGTAAACCTTTTCTTCAACAACTGTCACACTCTCATTCTGCTTTATAGGTGGTAAAACCGAGTGTTTGGAAGGTAACGGCGTTGGTCTTTGTGATAGTCTCTTCCGATTCAAAGCTTCCAACTTCTCACTTCGCGCCTCAGATCGGGAAGAAGTTGAGCTGAATTGCGGTTCGATATTGTTAATTGGGGATTCTACTGTTGTGGTTGCGGAGACATTTTGCGTTGGGTTGGAGCGAGATGCAACTGGGCGTAATTTTTTGCTGGTTGGTTTCGTGGAAGGAACATTCAAATTTCTTCCGAATGCTACTTTCGTTTGCACACTTCGTAGATTAGGTTTATCAGGAGGTTCTAATTGAAAAAAAAATTAGTTGCGAGTTTCAAGAAAAGTAGCTATGTTGGATGAACTAACCATGGTTTAAAAACGGCTCTCTTGAAATTCCGGACATGTTACTCATGTCGAATACCTGAGTTAAATATTCTACGCCGATAGGGAATTGGACATTTCTTGTAATTGATTCTGAATAACCATCGAATCCTAACAAACCCTTAAATAAAATATTCTTATCAAATTCGGGAATTGATGTTGATACCAAAAAAATCCGACTCTCCAGATGGTCTGGTCTTTAAAGTAAAGATTTTACGCAATCGAAAAGAGCCTAAATACAGACACATCAAATAAAAAAAAGAAACATCCGTGTATAATATTATACCATGAAGTGTGATATGATCCAGACATTTAAAGGACTGATTGCGAAAATTATCGGAAATCAGACTCCCCATATCAATTACGAGATTCAACCACTGTAAAAAAAAATGTGATAAATAGAAAATTTCAAGAATCAAAGTCTTACAGTGCCATGATGTAAAGTGAGTGGACAGCTTATGTGCAGTGCCGTAAATTTGATCTCTCGCGTCGAAGTAGAGATAAAAAACATCCGTCTATTTCTGTTAAGATCTGTGATTCTTTTTAAATTTAAGAAAAGTCTGAAGTTCCATAAAGTACCACAATAATCGAACTTACACTAAATCAATTGATATATTTTGTGCGAGTGGAACATATACTTGAAAAACAATATACGGTTGAATCAATCCAGCTGCATTAAAGAATTTTAAGTGTGATTTTTCTTCAATTGTAACAACTATGTTCCATACCAGTGATTCGATCTTCACTAGGGAAAGTCAACTTTGCCGATTTCTCCACACTAAAGCAAAAGCCCTAAAAACTAAAAATGAATGACAAAGTTCTTGCAAAGAATTTTTGAAATTATAAATTCCAAACTTGGAATTTTTCTGGCAATTTCGTACCTTCACATCTTTATGGAAATCTTTTTTTACGAGAGATTTCGACGAGAAATTCCAATTTCCATTTGAGGAAGAATTCAAGTTGATTGAATTTCCTTGGGCCGATAAAATTTCCACGAAAGAGCCACCTTGAAATTGGTTTTTGAACATCGAACTTTGACGGCTGATCATCTGGTTCGCGTTAAAAGTTTGTGAATTCAATTTTATTAAACGAATCTACCATTTATTTCTTTATTTTTAGTTACCGATAATATGAATTTATCAAAAATTTCCACTTCGAACCTTTCTCATTTACCGTCCCTTCAAGATGACTTTTTCTATGATCGTTCTATTTTCTCAACGAAAGAGGCTTCAAACTTTGAATTCGAGAATGGTACTATCACTTTAAGGTAATAATTGTATGAATCCTTCAATTGTTTCGGTGATCAACACAGTTACAGCCATTCATTCGGATTCGAATCTTTTAAGCGGTCGAATTTACACTGCATCGACGAATCTACAGCAATCTATTCAGTTGGAAATATACTTGTTTTGCTAAATACGAAAACTATGGAACAAAAGTATGTCGAAGGTTTTCGCGATGGTTCCATCGGAGCCATAGCTGTGAGTAAAAACAAGCACAAATTCCAAATTTTCCTAAGAATTATATTAATTACATCGAAATAATATTCAGGTTCACCCTTCTCGTAAATATATCGCAATCGCAGAAACATATCAATCCTCACCAAATATCTACATTATCGAATATCCTTCATTTCGACTTTTCCGTATTCTTCGCGACGGAACCACTCGATTATACTCTGACATTTGTTTTAATCCATCTGGCGATAAAATCGCTAGTGTAGGAGGGGATCCCGACTTTATGTTGACTATCTGGAATTGGAAATCCGAGAAAGTGATTCTCCGGAGTAAAGCTTTCTCGCAAGATGTATTCAAAGTTGCGTTTTCGCCCGATAGTGATGGAATTCTTACAACTTCGGGCATGGGTCATATCAGGTTCTGGAAGATGGCTCTAACGTTTACTGGGCTGAAGTTGCAAGGATTTATAGGAAAGTTTGGGACTTCAGAATTGACCGACATCTCGGCTTTTGTGCAATTGCCGGACGGGAAAGTGCTGTCGTCCACAGAAACCGGCAATTTGTTGCTTTGGGATGGTGGAATGATAAAATGCGAGATTGCTGGGAAGGGGAAGAAGCCTTGTCATCAGGGAAGAATTGATGTTATATTCTTGGTTGAGCAAGAGATCATTACTGCAGGAGACGATGGAGTAATTCGGATTTGGGATGTGGAGACCATCGATAACGCTGATGTTACCACTGGCGACCAAGCGGGACAGGGAAGCAGTACCTTGCAAGCACGGGTTTTTGAATTGGAGCCTGTCGATGAAATACAGCTTGGTAAGGATGTAAAGGTACGAAAGCAGCATAATAAGAGGTAAAATAGCTTACTCTGATTTGATCAAAGGTGAAATCGATGGTAAAGTGTGTAGGAAGTTCGCACGAGTACTTGATCCAAGACTCAATTGGACACATATTCAAATTGGATACCACGAAGAGAACCACAGATAAACTTTTATCGTTCCATTCTGGTCCAGTAACAGGAATTGATACTAGTCCAATTGGACACTCAATGGCATCTTTCGGATCGGATGGAACAATCAGAGTGTATGACTATATCAGCAAACAATCACTTGGAAAAGTTAAATACACAGGAATGGGAACAGCGTTGACATATTTTCCTCCGGTAAACTGACGATTCAATTCCTATTTCTTTTGTTATATATTTTTTTTTTTTTTAAATTCAAGTCTGTTGATCGACTTGGATGTACGCTTGCGGCAGGATTCTCAGATGGAGTATTGCGAATTGTAACTCATTCTCCCATACGTACCGGAAACCCCACTCCTCCAACATTTTACCTCCAATACGTCTTCAAACCTCACAACAACAAACCTATAACCTCAATTTCGATATCAGCAGATGGTAAATTTCTCGCCACCTCATCTCCAGACAACACCGTATTTCTCTTTAAAATTGAGGTCGCAAAAGCAAATCCCGATCCGCAAAATGCTTATGAAGTATCAGCAGCCCTGGAAGCCGAAGAAAAGAAACGGGCTTATTTTGATTTTTATAGAGACACGGTGAAAATTTCCCCTATTGGATTTTTCAGTGTAGATTTTCCAGTTGTGAATGTTTTGTTTTCTCCTGATAATCATGCCAATGTGGCAGAATTCGAAGGTGGCAGCGAAACGGAAAGTAATAAAGATGACCTGGAGGAGGAAGAAAATCAAATGGATAAAACGGACAGTAAATCTGAAACCAGCGACGAAGTAGTGAATGAAAACCAAAATCCTGCAACTGAAGCGGAAAAGTCATTAGAAACAGGACAAAAAATGTTGATTGTCTTACAGTCTGGCGAATTAATGTCTCTGGTTCTTCCAGATACTAATAAAATTAACACAACTTTATCGTACGAGATTTCGAAAGATCTTCTCTCGGTTTCCCAGTGGAAATTAGTTTTACCGCCAAAACCTTCTCCTGTTACAGTCGCAGTTGAGAATAAAAATGAAACGGCAACTGAAGAAAACATGAATGATGAGGTAACAACCGAATCTGAACAAAGAAAAAGCATAACAGCTAAGCAAGACACACAAAAGCAAGCAACCGCAACCAAAACGGAAGAATCAAAAGAGAAAATGATAGTCATGCTCAGAAAAGCACGCGGACTAACAATTGCAGAAGATTGTGCAATAACGAACGCAATATACTTGGAAGGCGGATACGTTATCATTGCGCTTGTGAATAAATCGGGCGACGGAGAGATTCGTGCGTGTAAAATAAACTCACCGGAAATTTCTCGGCTGTTGTTGGTTTATAAATCCGCTTTTACTGATTTACGGCTGTCCAGGTCTGGGAAATATCTCTTGATCGGTTCCTGCGACGGAATGAGCTGTTTGAGAAAGTTTAAGGTTAAGGATGTGCTTTTAAATAAATGGACGGACGGGCATGAGACCTTTGAAAGTTACTTTGAGCGGTTAAAACAAGAATTGCAATCTAGTGTAGATAAAAGATCGGCGGCGCGGGATATTGAGAGTCGAGATAGCGATAGGCAAAAGCAAGAGACTTTAGATCCGACGGCGAGCTTAGAGAGTATAAGCAAAATTTCGTATGAGGAAGAGAGCGAGATCTTAGGACATTATTGGTTTGGCTATGCGCATAGCTGTGAAAATGGTCGCGTAAACGCTATTAATACGGCGTGGGACGATTCTTTCATTTGCACTGGTGGTAACGAAGGCGGAATATTTACATTTAGAGTGAATCCAGAAGTAATTCAAAGAGCTGAAGGTAC
The DNA here is from genome assembly GCA_027600645.1 of Nowakowskiella sp. JEL0407. NCBI lineage: Eukaryota > Fungi > Chytridiomycota > Chytridiomycetes > Cladochytriales > Nowakowskiellaceae > Nowakowskiella > Nowakowskiella sp. JEL0407. Next base: position 57,105 of record JADGJK010000039.1, read on the forward strand.
AGAAATTCTGAAAATGTATCTTTTATTTCAAAAAAGTTAGTCTAAATGTGCCCCGTAAATGATAGAATGGCTGGATCCGGATATTGAATCGAATATGGAATCAAAAATCGAACAAGTGGAAGACATTACGGATCCAGCTGCATACAGTATTCAAGAATCCAAGTTGACCTCCGAAAAAGACAGAGAACTGGAAGAAGCAGAAGCAAAGAAACAAGTAAGATACGTAATTTGATTAAAAGTTGAGTATTAAATTTTTATAGGCAACAAGAAATTATATTCGAGACTTGCGAAACGAGTTTTTAAGTCTTTTAAGTGAAAATGAAGCGATGCCACCAGAATTAAGACTTGAACGGTCATTCTTTAGTGTTGACACAGACTTGAAATCGAATATCGGTAATCTAAAACAAAGAATAAGTAAATTCATTACTAATTTGAAAAATAAAGACAAGGAAACAGCTCAAAAAATTATGAACGTAAAAAAAGAACTCGAGTGGATTTCCGAAAAAGAATCCATCGGACCCAACAAACTCAAGAAGAAATTCTTGGATAGAATTCAAACGGAAAGAATTGAAATCTTGGCTTTTAATAAAAACTGTTCAGTCGCAACGTTTAGAACAATGAAACTGGAGACCAGCGTAGATTCTACGTTTCAGACTGTGTTAGGAGCAGATAAAAATGCTAATAAGCAACTCAAAGATGTAAACTGGAATTAATAGATATGGAAAAATTTCCAAAAATTGTGAATTTTTGTAGGAAAAAGATTTGACGCAGCTGATAACAAAACAGGGAAACTCTGAAGGACATTCAGAACAATTAACCGATCAAAACAATAAGAAATTTCCCAAGGTAAGAGAAATTTAAGAGGTAAAATATAAATGATATAAATTTCCCCAAAAAAACTACATAGAACGTTGACCCAAAATCAAAACTGGAAGCACGAAAACTATTCCGCGCCGAACGACAAGCAAAGTATAAAAAACTGCTCGAATCCAAGCCAGACGAAAAATACGAAGATCCTCGTGACGTCGCTGCAATTCGTTATGCCGAAAATCACATGGGTGATTATAAGCTAAAGACTGGTGAGAAATATATTGTACCTGAGAGCGAGCGAGTTGATGCGGATAAGAAAAAGAGACAGATTGTGCTGTTGAAAGAAAGTATCTACACTTTAAAAGAGGTCTGTAATGAGGAAACATTCTGGCGAAAGACTTATAATGTAATTTTGTATTATTTAGCAATTCAATTCTCAAATTTTAAGACTACGTGAAGAAAAAGTGTCTCTGGTCAATTATTATAATAACTCGTACAACGTTTTGAAAGAAATTAATGAAAAACTACTTGAATTCGGTGTCACATTAGAACCGACGCCCGAGACAATGAAAGTCGAGGTATTCTTTCATTCATCGTTTACTTATTTCCGGTTATGAATCTTTTTTTAGGATTGTGCATTTCCAGAAAACCGATACATAATCACTCCTGAAGATATAGAGCAACTGAAGCAACAGGATTTGGCATCTGCAACTCAACCGCGAAACAACTTGGATGATATAATGGGCGCATTTGGGAGCGGTAATCAAGAATCTGCACCACAACCAAAAGAAACCATGGTAGTGGTAGATTCAAATTCTGAAAAAGTAGCGCCAACAACAACCACCAAGGATGCTGCAACGAATGAAGTGGTTGCGGATGATAAGAAGAAATTGATTACAAAGTCTGGATTAGAAGTTAGAGAAGATGATAGGAAACGAAAGGAGCTGATATTTGAAAGAGATATGATCAAAAAGGTATTTTTTTGTTAAAAAAAAATTCACAACGTTAATGCTGTTGCAAATCATTTAGAGATTAAACCAAAGAATCGTTGAGTTTGATGATGTGCTTGAAATTCTGTCCAAGCAGAGGGCTCATTTGGAAGGAGGTATTTACATTGAAAAAAAAACGACCTCTGAAAAAGTAACAAGTTTTTTCTCAAAGAACTCAAGTTTGCCGACATGAAACTGTTACTCTTATATCGAGAATGGGCATTATTGAAAGAATTCGAGAAACATGACAATTTCCTTGCAGAAAAACTCGTAGCGAAGAAATCTGAAAAGAACGAAATTGACAGCAAGGTTTTTCGAAAATTATATCATTTTTTGGGGTTTAATCGATCCGTTTGGTTCAGATTAAAGAATGCCAAGAAAAACTAAACGCAAAGAAAACGGAAATTGAACAAATAATACGGAAAGAGAAAGAGATACAAGAAGAATTCCAGAATTCAGTTATCGGGGAAAACAATAAATACGAAGAATTTTTAATTAAAATCTTTCGAAAGAAAATTAAACGCACAAAGGTAAGAATATAGAGATTCCAAGCTAACTCTTAAAATCTTTATCTTTTTAACGATATCTACAAACTAATATAGAAAAAAGTCAAAAACGATAACGCCAACAAATCGGATGAAGATAATCCTAACCAAGACGAAACCGACGAAACCGAATCCGAAACTGAAGATGAAATGGACGATTCCGACAATGATTCTGACGGGAGTGAAAACGAAGATGAAGTGGAAGAAGTTTGTCCTAGCGATTTAGACGTAAATTTATGGAACAAAGTTCGAAATTTGCGAGAATTGAAATTGGATCAGGAGGATATTTTGGTTGAAGTGCAGAAAGTCATTGAGGTAAGAATATTGTTTTGTTTGAAATGATTCTCGCGGGTATTTAAGATTGAAATCTATATACTTTGCAACAGGCGTTGAAGAAAGAAAACGATGCGTTAATCAAAAAAGAGAAAATTATTGATGTTTCGTTGAAGAACGCCGAATCAGAAATCCAAGATTTCCAGACCCAAAAACAACAAAAGTTGAATGAACTGGATGTAACAGTTCCATTACGATTGCACCAAATCCAACACTTAGAGAAGAACGGGTTGCCGAGTAATTTATCCTCAGTCCTTATTTTCTCCAATGAGGGGTTGGTGAAGCTGAAGGGTAGAATTAAAGAAGTGCAACAGGTATTAAATTTGATGAATCTTTTGTTTTTCTTTTTACGTTGAATTCGGTTTTAGGAAAAAATCGACATTCGTAAACAGCATAAAGAATTGAGAAAAATGCATGTGAATCTCATCAAAAGTAAGAAAGATAAACAAATCAAGGTAATTATTAAATTTCCGGTTTTGAAATTATAATTTGAATAAATTTTGCGTACTGTAGTTGCAAGAATTAGAAGCCAAAGCAGAGGACGTTCAAAGACTCAAATTCGGGCAAATCGTAGACCTCGAGAAACTAGAACGAATGGGTGTAAACAAGAACGCCGACGAGTTGCGAGAAAAGTTGCAAAAAGAAGATGAGAAACGTGCTCGTGAACTGGAAATGTGGACGGTAAGCTTAAATTTGATTTATCCCTTTCATTAGCATTTGATTAATTTCCGTTTCAGAATAAGATTAATAAACTAAAGGAGGAGGTGACCGAAGTAACAAAGGAAAATACTGCAAATTTAGAAAATTTAGTTGAATTAATGGAACAGAAACGTAGATTAGAAGAATCATTAAACTTAAGTCAATCATCAGTGGTAAATCACACATAAAAGAATTGAAGAAATCACCAATTCTCATGTTTTTCGCAACAGACAACGGAATACTCTGGTCCGAAAAAGAAAGATATGCTCGAACACTCCAAACTCATCTCACTCGTGAACTCTCAAGCGGAAGAAATCCGTGTCTTGCGCGCCGAAATCGAAACGCTTATTCGAAAACCTGTCAGATTGCCATCGATCCCTGCCCCCAAAATACCACTTCCTCCTCAACATCCACAGTCGAAAAGGAGCTCAGTGGTGGGTGGAGCGCGAGTTTTGAAGAAGATAAATTCAGAAGTTGTGGATGAAAAATCGATTCAGAATATAGAGGTCAATGATGCCATAATTAGAGAGGAGGAGACGGAACGGGAAGAGTTGCCGAGTAATACTGGTGCAGAACAGAAGCAACCAATAGTGGAAATTCCACGAGAAACTTTGGAAGATAGGGCGGAACCATATGAAGACAACGTTGATAATACTGTGAAACAACCGGATATTGTTTCGGAAACTGAAGCAATGCAAGCTGCTAACGAATCCCCTCACATCGATCAGGAGGCGTCAGATGTCCCGATCGAAAATATTATGACTGATTCTGCTCAAATTGAAACAGTTGAAAACAATGCGATGGAAGATTCGATTTTGAATGAGAAACAAGAAGATTTGGGTATAAAAGTTTCGGAGGAGGAAGAACTTTTGAATGCTGACGACAATCTGGTAAACAATGAAGAAGATGAAAATTCAAACATTCCAGGTGCTCCAGCAGAGGAAGCAAACGAAAGCACAGAATAGTACGCAAAACAATAAATATTTACATATATTAAATAGTTCCCAACAAAAAGGGTATCAATCTCCAGCGCACTGTGCAACAAACATGAGATATGTGTTCATTAACTTAAAATCAGTATTACAAACCTCTTCCATATGACTCCTAATCGCATTCTCTGTAAAGTTAACAAACGAAAATTTACAAATTGGACAGCTTCTCGATTTCTTCTTCTTCACCGACTGCATATCAGTTGGAATGATACTCACAGCAGCTGGTTTTGGCAAAGAAATGCTCACCAGATCTCGACTGTCCTTTGATAATTTCTCTTCCACTCGAATCAACTCATCTTCATCAAAATCGAAGTCTGCAAAGTCAAAAGATAGATCAGAATACTGAGTGTGTAATCCCGACTGATTTTTTGATCTGATGGGCGATAACCGCTGTTGGATCGCACAAATTGTCGAAGAATTGGGCGGAATTCGGTCTCTTAAAGAAAGAGTTATTTCTCTTTGTCTTTTCGGCGTAGGTGAATTTAAATAATATTCGATATCATCGCTCTCGGGCTCATCTTGTGCAAGTCGTTTTACATAAATCGGTTCTTTCAGTTCTCGGTTTCGTCCACCAGACAACATTAAGCTTCGCGTCTTTTGAGACATTGAAGAATTAAGTCCACTTTTGCGGGTTGAAGAGAAACTGGAGATTGTGAGAGGTGTGTTAAACTCCGACGGTCGATTTTGGCGGACTGGCGTGACGTTGGTTGGTGGTGGCAAAGGATCAGAGGTAATAGGAGGTTCAATGATTTTCATTTTGGTTTCGTTTTCGATGGAATCCACCGATTGATCACCTTCCGAAGCATCATCTACTACTTCACACAAGCTTTCAATCGATGGGAAAACGTTGGTCACAAACAAGTCTGACGAGTTTCCGGAGCAAAACCTTAACGTGTATTCATACAAAGTCGCATAGCCCTGTAAGTACTGTCTGCTTAAATCACTCTCGAAATGTGTCGTCGTCGATTTAGGTTGCTGCATAGTTTTCTCTTGTAATGCTGCATATTTCTCACTCGACGCGCTATTTAACGATATCCGTTTTACCCGCGGAACTTTGCTGTATTGTATTGCAGAGATTGACTGTGCGAGAGAATAATTAACTGCATCCGGGTTCGAAGGTGCAATAGAAATCGGATTCGAGGTAAAAGTTTTTTCGCTGACGGATACATTCTGATCAGATATAACAGTACTCTTATTGGTCGAGTTCGGTTGGAACTTGGAATTAGTTGATTCTATCGAGATTGATTTTTTCGGGTTCGATGTTGAAGTAGTCGAGGATGGGACAGAATTCGGAGGAGGGACATTAACATCTGAAGGTCTGAAATAATTTGAAATTAAGGGTACGTTTACATTCTTGTTCTTTTTTGGTTCCATTCCAAATTGTGACTCGCGGTCAGGATTACTCAGGCGTGTGATCTATAACCAATAACTTTCTGTATAACAATTTCCCCTGATTTTTTTTACTATAAAAAAGTCGGATTTCCTTCGTTTTCAGTAGGTCATTTTCTTCTGGCAACAGGTTATGGTGTCACCCTACCTGAAGAATCATTGTAAACTCTGATTTAATCCCTAACGCGGTTGACGAAATGAAACGTTTCCTTGGTTACTGACCGGAGGCTCGAAGTATCTCATTTTCGCCGTAAACTTACCCGAAAATATCGTCGGATGTTTGGGGGCTGTCACCGTGTGCGTGATGATTGTTGATGCATTTGATACCGATGTATCTAGTATCAGATATTAACGATGCGTCAAACATACTATGATTGTCGGTTTTAGCTTTCAACGATTCTCAAGATAGCGTGGGCTCATAACCTGTTGTGAGAAGAAGATGGCCCGAAGAACTACAACTGGACATTGAACATTATTTAATTTATAACAAATATTTAAAATTGAGATCATTGTTATCGGATCAAAATTTAAATAAACTGTCATTTGTTTTTTTCTGACCTTTTTGACCATGTTTATGTTTATTTGAAAAAATTACTCAGATTTGAATCCGAGAGTGATCTCTGGATTGGAAGTTTCACCTCCTTATTATTTCGATGGTGATTTGGTGATAAAGAATTTTCTTCTTCTTTATCTGCGTGATAAAATAGTGATCGACTACGAGCCCTATGTATTGGAAATTGATCATGATTGCCGCGGGAAGAATGCTCTGAAGAATCGGCCGAAGAATCCTAACGAAGCATTAATTAGAGTATCATTATAATAAGAACTTCCAACATACAAATAAATTGCTGACTGATCTCCCGCAGATCAACATTCCAAATAATCCTTTACCTTGGTTGTGAGAATCGGGAGTTTCCCTCATATCACTCTGTTCCTCTTCTGAAGTTTTAACAGTGATATGGAATCCATTCGTCAACGCAGCTCCCAAACTCTGTCCCTCACTCTTCATTTTCTGAGCATACTCCCACACTAACCTAGCTTTCTCCTCCTGCTTGCGTCGCACATCAACAAGTGTGTTTCCTTCAAAAGCACAAAATGCTTCCTTATCATCCACAGTAACATTCCTTTTCTTAACTTCCGGAGGGAAATATTTTGCGGCAAACTTGAACCATTTCTCCTGTGTTTTCAACATCGAATCCGTTTCATATTTATCATTATGCAAAATCGAATTTAAAGTGTTTATTCGCAATTCCCATACCCGTTTCATTCTTTCTCGAGCGTGTTCGAGTTCCGACATTTCTCTATCGTTCATTAACCGTTGAAATTTCATTTTGTCTTCGTAGTATTGTTCTAATTCAGCTATCGCGGTTTCAGAAAATGTGGTTTCTGAAACAGGAATTGGTTTTGGTTCGGGTTCGGAATCTTTTGCGTCTGATTGAAATTCGGTCGTTGGAGTTCTTGTGAACCGGGATGTTTGCCCGTGACTTTGCGGTACGTTGCTGGAACGCAGATTTCTGCGGTTGTTGCTGGTGGTTGTATTCGCGGTGCTACTTGTACCGAGTCTTGATTTTAATCGAGAAACGTAATTTAGGTTTTGAATACTTCCCATCCGCGAGACATCCAAAGAAGTAGCTCCCGATCTGGTGTAGTTATCGGTGCTGTTAAGATTGTTAATTGCGCCGCTTGGAGAAGGGGTTTGTGGAGACGGCAGGGCGATATTTTGAAGTTCAAGTTGCGCTTCATACCGTTCGGTTATTTCTTTCAGTTTTTGTTTTAGAATCGCAAGGTTTTCCTCTTTTTCTTGAATTTCTGACTCGTAGGATTCAACCATTTCAATTGTTTTGGCTTTTTCGTCATCCACCGAGATTGTGCCCTACTTTCCGTAAATCTAATAAATAAACCGGAAAAATACTTTTCAACGTACCTCAGGGTCGATCAAATTGTTCTTTTTTAAAAGAAGAGTGAATCTTGCGTTTGTGAATTTAAGAATTTGAATTTCGTCGTTCTGATGTTTGATATCGGTGCCAATTCTTTGCATTGTTTCTTGCATTGGTATAAGTTCTTTCTCCAAATCTTCATTTAGCTTATTTGCAAATTCTTCTATGAATGCCTATTTCCAAAGCAAGCGTTATCAATCAATTATTCGGCTCTTTTATTTGTACATACGTCGTGTTGTTGAGAGATTTCTGTAACGGCTTCTTTATATTGCTCTTCGCAATCTTTTCTTATTTCGTTGATGGAGATACGATGTCGGTTTTCCAATCGGCTTAAATATTTTACGATCTCGGCGTAAACTTCGTTTGCAACAGCAGATATTTGGGAGTTATAATTCGCATGAAGCATCTTTTTCGCCAGCGTTATATCCTGAGAAAGAAGCAATGTTGAATAATACTTTTCGCTTAAAACAATTAGCTGTTTTCATTACGCTCTTAAATTTTTTATACAACTTTTTCAAATCATTAAAATCCGCAATCATATCTTCAGTCTGCGATCCTCGTTCAACGTTCCGATTCCGCGAATGATATTCTCTCCATTTCTGCAAATCACCGAAAAAATAATCAAAATCCGGAGACTCCCGACGCATCACATCTATCAGTGATTCGTGTTGAGAAGCAGTGACGGCTGTATCGTATGCTTGTACCGCTTTAGCGGAGATTGTCATTGTTGGTTTACCTTTGCGTAGACCTGATTGACAGTATTCTACTGATATGTTTTTTAGAGTGCTGTCGTGGTCTTTTGGGAGTCGTTTTGATGGTTTATGTTTATGTGAACTTTTATCTTTCATTTTTCTAGGGTTGCTTTGAATTGTATTCTCGATTTTAATTTAAGGAGAATAGAATGTTCCCGGAGCAGCTCAAGATCAATTTGAATATATTGATTGGAGGATTACATTTTATGAGTGAAGGTTTAGCAACCATAATATGAACAAAGATAAAAGTAAAAAAAGCGCTCCCGATCTTATCAAATTTTCCTAATCATGCATTTTCCAAACTTGTAAACAGCTGACCAGGCACGAAGGGAATTGTAACACTCAAAAACCATGAGCCATCGACGCAACATTTCAATTGGAAATGTCAGCAGCACCGGTGGAACGACCGGAAACGAAGTTTACACGTACTCGGCTCCCTGGCCCGTCTATGCTCTGCATTGGTCGCAGCTTCCTGGTTCTTTTCGTTTTGCATTCGGTTCATTTTTTGAGGAATACGCAAATAAGGTTTTTCCTTTGGATTTTTATTTTAATCTTGAAATTCATATGTACGCTTTAAAAGGTTAGAGTTGTGCAGTTGTCTGAGAATGGGCAAGAATTGGTTGATGTTACTGAATTGGATCACCAATACCCCGTTACAAAAGTGTTATGGTCACCTTACAAAGTAAATTCCAGTCTTTAGACAAATATCTTCGGTGTGTTTATTTGCTGCTGTTTCAGGGAGGTCTAACACCGGATCTTATGGCCACAACTGGAGATTATTTGCGAATTTGGGAACTATGTCAAGTAGATACGAATCCGTATGATGCGACGGATATGGAGTCGACATTAGAATCTCAGTTTGTTTTAAAAGCTACTTTGGCGAATGTTCGGAAACCCGGTCACAGTGTGTGTAATTTGTAAATAACTGAAAGGGTTGTTTTTGTCTTATGATTTGGCTGAATTAGGGAAATAAGAGAGAGTATTGCGCACCGTTAACGAGTTTTGATTGGAATGAAACAGATCCGTCGTTTGTTGTGACGGCTAGTATAGATACTACTTGTACGGTTTGGGATGTGACAGTCAGTCATTTAACATTTTCTTTTCTCTGGATTTTTTTTAATTATAAATTTCTACAGACGCAACAGGCGAAGACGCAATTGATTGCGCATGATAAGGAAGTGTATGATGTAGCATTTGCAAAAGGAACCGATATTTTCGCAAGTGTGGGAGGAGATGGATCAGTTAGAATGTTTGATTTAAGGTTCTTATGATCGTATCGAAAATAATTATCTTTCTAAAATATTCATGTAGAGCATTGGAACATTCAACAATTATCTACGAAACGACAAACCAATCTGTGAACTCTAACGGAACATCTGAAAATACACCACTATTAAGGGTATCTTGGAATAAACAGGATCCAAATTACATTGCGACATTTGGAATGGATTCGAACTCGATCCTAATACTGGATGTGCGTGTTCCAGCGATACCCGTGACAGAATTAACTGGACACGTAGGATCAGTTAACGCGATATCATGGGCACCACATTCTCGAGATCATTTATGTAGTGTTGGTGAGTAACATTAACAGAAGAAACATGCATTGTTTATTGATTTTCGCTCAGGTGAAGACAAACAAACTTTGGTCTGGGATATTGCGCAGGCATCACGGAATAAAGCCAATAGCTCGGGAGCAGAACCAATATTGATGTATTCAAGTCCAGCGGAGACAAATTCGATATCATGGACACCAAATCACCCGGACTGGGTCGGAATCGCATGGGGAAGTACAGTACAGGCTCTACGACTGTGAGAAGATTAACCGGAGAAAAGACGAGAGAAAATTTACATTATAATTTATTAAACTTTAAGGACAATTTAAAGAAAACATTGTTTTAAAACACGTTCTGTTTGTTGGGTTTTTTCGTGTTGGCGTCAATTTGTGAAAAGGCATCAGTCAAATTACGTTGCGAAATTCAAATTGAATTTTAACGAATAATTGTTTCTAATATTGGATTATTAAAGATGAAACCTGGAGAAGTCGATCTCGGTGTAATTATCTTATAGATCTATTATTCTTTTGCTCTGAGCTTCATTGTTTAATTGCCGCTTTTTGATTATTTTTTTTGCGCACTTAGACTACCATTATGGCAGTACAATTTAAAGATGGAGTGATTGTCGGTGCTGATTCACGTACTACAACTGGGTCATACATCGGTAAAGAAATCTTGAATGAAACCAAATTTTTAATTTTTACCGATCTCTTTTTTCGGTCGAAATAATTCTACTATTCGCAAACTCAATTAAATCCACATTCTCAAATCTACAGCAAACAGAGTCACGGATAAATTAACATCAGTTCACGATAGAATTTTCTGTTGTCGAAGTGGAAGTGCAGCTGATACTCAAGCTATCGCCGACATTGTTCATTACTATCTACAGATGTTTACGTAATTCAAACCAACCAGTTTTAATTTCTGCAAAAGATTGATTTCTTTTGTTTTTCAGAGTTGAACAAGGTAAACCACCCCAAGTTCACACCGCAGCTTCGTTATTCCAAGAACTCGTATACTCGAACAAGGACAAATTATCAGCTGGTATTATTGTTGCGGGTATTGATAAAGTTGACGGGCCATCGGTTTGGAGTATCCCGCTTGGTGGATCTTTACATAAACAACCGTTTGCTATCGGTGGATCTGGGTCTACTTATATTTATGGGTACTGTGATGCGGCGTTTAAAAACGGGATGAGTAAAGAGGAGGCGATTGCGTTTACGAAAAATGGTGCGCTGGTTTATTGATTATGTGATGTGTGTTTCTTATATGTTTTATTTATTGTGTAGCTGTTTCTTTGGCGATGTCCAGAGATGGATCTTCAGGAGGTGTTATTCGTTTAGCTGTCATTACTAACGATGGGGTTGAAAGAATATTTGTCCCCGGTGAGAGAGGAATATTAATTTACTCCTTCTTTTTTGTATCGTAATTTCTGAACTTGTTTATTATTAGGTGACCAACTACCAGAATTCTGGCAAGGATAAAACTTTGAAATAATAAATGCCATCAGAAGGGGAGAGATTAGATTTTCTTGTATCATGAAAATATTAAATAACAAAAAAAGACCCAAAAAATGTGGAAAATTAGCAAGCGCATTTGTTTATTGGATCTGACATTAGATTAATGTGTTCATTGTTCACGGTTGCAGAAAAGGGAAAACTTTCCGAATCTTTTGTAATCCAGTTCGTTTCGACCTTGTTTCGCCGACACTTTAAATACAGGATTCCTTACCCCAGATATCATCTAATTTAAAATGATTTCATCCTACCGCTCGTCTTCATAACCCCTCAAAAATTCCATCAAATCCATCGGTTCGGAAATCTCGTCCAAAGTAGAGAATATCATCTAATGCTTCATGGTGCGCAGCAGTGCTCGCATACGTATTATTTCTGTTCAACTTTGCACGAAACGAAAAATGATCAAACATCCTTCGATTGCTGAGTCCGGGTTTATTCAGTTTCTTTTTTACTCTTGATTTATATTCATGCAATTGAATTCTTAAGTATTTAAGTGCTCCAATAGACATCGACTCAGTTTCAAATCGACACTTTCTATCAACTGGATTCAGTTTTGCTGAGGCATCGTTGGACATTCAGTTGTGTCTTTCCATTATCTATAGAACACCGCCGTATTGTGAAGATAACAAGAGATTGGATAATTGTGAAATGGAGGGTTTGGGGGAGACAGTTGGCTATGACAGCCGGTCGCCTGTTCTCACGATCGGTAAACGAATTAGAATCCACTTATCCACCACACTGAACATCACGCAAACCAAATTCGAAAACATATTATTTATCGATCGTCCAGAAAACACGTCACAAACAAGTGTCAGTGTGTGTTTCTACTTCGGTTAAAGAACGAACTTTTTCCCCCAATGTCCAAGATGTCCGTTCGGTAATTTGAGGCTGTGATTTCTATCGAGAAAATTCCAGCTGAGTTTTGGCCAGGGATTTCAAAATCACAGCCTCATCATCTGAGTTGATAAGCGTCCAGAATAAAAAGATTCTGACACCAATCAACTCGAAAACAAAAAACCCACAAACAAGAAAAGCAAAAAAAAATGAAATTCTTAACCATCGCATCATTCGTCGCGTCTATGCTGGCTTTCAGCTTCTTTACAACGATCAGTGCCGTCCCTGTAACTAACGGAGATCCAGTGGCATTGGTTGCAAGAGAAGAAGCTTGTAATCGTGCTTGTATTCCTGGCTATGTGTATGTATCCGTTATCAGAAATAACATTTCGTATCTTGCTGAAGCTGACTTGCAATTGTGTATTTCTTCATTTAACGTAGATGTATCCTCACCCAGAAGGAAGGTCCGAACTGTCCTCTCTGCGCACCCACAAGACACCCAATCTGTGTTGTTAAAAGTAATTTTAGCACGATCTAAATGTTTGTAATTTTGCAAGACTAACAATTTTTTTGGCAGAAACTGACTGTGCGAATTGCCCAACTCCGGTTTGCAACATGCAATGTGAGAAACCAGGATACACTTGCGCCTTTGGAGATTCGTGCAGAAACTGCGAATCACCACAATTCTGCGTTCGATACGGTTGAAAAAAGCGTCAAAGAAAAGAGTATTTGTGGAGATCTTTTAAAATTTGGTGATTTGTTATGGTTCCTCTCCCTGTATTATGAAAATGTTATTGAAAATAAATCATTTTGTTTGTTTGTACATGTCATTCTCAATAATGCGTCAGTTGATTAATATTATTTTAATAATTTAATTCTTTTAATCGGTCTGCAATGTTCATCCAGTATCGCATTTGGATCGTGAGGTCTTTGGCTTCTTCCAACTCGTGTTCCTCAAAAGCAATCTCCAACTTTTCCATTAAACGCAGGATTCTCTCTATTTCATTGCGATCCATAAATGAAAGAATACTACATGTTAGTATTTGCTTTGGCTTACCGTTATTCTCTTTTTCTAAGGGTTCCAAATCCTCACTTGATGCTTCTGATACAGCTTCCATTACTTCTAGGACTTCTGATAGCAGTTCTGGATCTTGAATCGACTCCGCTTCCGTAGTATGTTTCCCGTATAGCTTTAGCTAGTTGAAATCGTTATTAGAATCTCACCAATATCGTAAATCATTTCTTACAATATAATTAGCGCGTTTCAAGGGATTTCTTAATGTCTCATAGCCTTTGTTTATATACGTTGATTGCATGTCTGAGATTTTCTTCTCTTGCTATAAACAAACCTCAAATTCTGTCGAGTTCAAATTAAATTTGTGAAAATCTTTACATGATCTTTAGTTGCAAAACTATCAGGATGAATCTGCTGCTGCAACTTCAAAAACCTATTCCTCAACTTTGTCTCATCAACCCGAAACAGCGGTTTCGTCGCAATTGAATCTCTTTCTGCATTCAATTCCTCTCCTCCATCTCGCTCAAACCCTTCTTTCAAGTGATGTGCAGGCGCCAAAACATCGAAATACGTCACGCATAACCCCGGCGGTTGGATTTTCCCGCATCCGGACTTTAATGGAGTGTGATTACAGAATAACCAAACGCCCGGAATTTGTTTTCCGCAGTTCCAACATTTTTTCATGCATGTTGTTGAGGTTGTTGAATTGGATGTATTTGTGTCTGGTTCTTGCGTTCCGGATGGAGTCGTTGTGTGAGGTCGAAGTGAGATTTTAATTTTTGGACGGGAGAGTGTTATTAGGTTCGGTGGTGGGGAATTGTTAGTGTTTGAGAATGAATGATGCTGCTGGAATAGAATCCGTATAGAATGAAAGTGTCTGCGGCTTGCATGAAAAACTGCTCGAAATTTCTGCATTCCTTGATTTGGCGCCCTATTTGAAACTTCTTTTTTGATGAATTCCGAACATCATTCTAAGTAAATCTGATATATTATCTAGAATCAAATCTATTTCTAGTTTTTAATAATTGAAGAAACTCAACATATACTATGAAGCAGTAAAACTTTTCAAAAAACTTGATTTTTCTTTCATAACTTCGACGACGTGAAAAAAAACTGTGGAAAATGGTATTTCTAAATAAAAAAGAATCAAAGCTCCGCATCAGATCTAAAATCAACTCGACTATTGTTTCAAGCAAATCATAACGTTTCCTTCAAATTCGCAACTGGCAACGTAAACAACTTCCTCTTCGAAATCGATCTCACATTAACCACCGCGACCACAACCACACTCCAAGCAACGAGACTCCATCCCAAGACATCTCGCAAAACATTAACCCAATACGGCTGCATTCCACTCATGACTTCCCAATACAACCAACATTCATCGTTTGATGCGTATTTAGTTCTAAATGCCTCGCACGTAGTCGAGAGACCCATGTAGATAATCGGAAGAGAGATGATGTTTAGGATAATTTGATAAACTAGAAGGGGGATTGACGGAACTACTGGTCGAGTAACTGTTTTTGGTTGTATCCAGTGTTGGTAGATGTAGTTGAAACTGATTAATAATGACGATACTACGGTACTGTTGATGAAATAATAACGTTAAATTGATACGGAGTTTTTGGAAAATTTTATAATTTTTCAAAGAGAACTTACAATAGAATAAAGTAGCATGGAATACCGACCTTGTTATCATCCAATGGAGTTAAACTCAAGAAAAGAACGCTATAAGTATTAAAAAGATTAATAAGCTTAGGGAGTTGCTGGGGTCTTTGAGTCAATTAAATTGTAAATACCATCTTTTTTGGTTATCATGCCGGGGCCATAAAACAGTCAGCGAGTATGTTAAGACCAAAGATAATAGCTATAGATAAAAACAAATCATATTTCACACCAAATAAATTAATATGGTCCTTTTCAAAAACAACCAAAATTCACGAATTCCAAACATACAAGAGTAATAGAATGAAGAGCAGTAAATAGATGTAATTGTGGATGCAATTCGATGGCGTTTAATAGGTTAATGGGCTTGAAATTCATTCTTTCTAATTTTATTTCGTTTTTTTTGGGCCGTCACGTTTTTTTGCACCAACCAAACCGAACATTCCACAAAGAAAGTGATACCAACTGATTTTATTGATTTCGTAGATCTAGTTATAAGAATTATAATTTTTTCATTTATGGATCACCAGTGTTCATTGATCATCAAAATCATTTATTTTGTAACAAACCTGGAATCAGTGGTTTTCTGATCAAGAAATCATAAGCGAACATCAACACAAACGCTAATAAAAATTTCTAATTAATACTCGTGAGTTCATAAACTCTGAATCTTGGTGAATGACATTACCGAAAAAAACAACAAAACATGACAGAGGCAGTGACTTCACATTCAGTTCAGAAAATGAACGAAGAAATTAATTTGAATAACAGCAAATCTTCACCTCCCGATTCTAATTTGATGCGCGATGATCTTAAGCCGTTGTCCACTAATTCATCGATGAATCACGGTGACAATTACACTTACTCAACCGGTGAATCTAGCTCGGCCGTTTCTGGTTCGTTTAAAGATAAAGGGAAAAGAACTCTCGAAAGTATTGCGAATTCTAATGACGAAAAACCTCATGAACAAGCGAGTGTAGAAATTAATGCACATAATTTAGATTTACCAGAACGCAAAGACTTCGGTCAGTACGATCCGGAAGAACATATTTCTACATTACTACAAAATGCATCAATTGATATCCCTATACACTCATCTCGTAAACCCTCTCTGAGCGCACCCAATGCACTAGTAGAAGAAGAAATTGTTGATGAGAAAGTAAACGAAAATGATCCTGAAGCTGTATTGGTGGCGTTAAAGCAAATGGGATTTGATGATATTGCTTGTGAGATGGCTATTTCTGAAGCGTATGGGATATTGTGGGATGCAAAGGAAGCAGGAATTGAAGGGCAGCGAGGAACACTATTGGAAAATGCGATCGGGTCTTTATTAAATGCAGGTGCTGAGAAAAGAAGTTCAGTTGCAGCGAGAGGAATAACCTGTATATAGTTTGATTTGTTGATATCATTTTATTTGTGATTAATGTTTTTTTAGACTCACCCCCCGGATCTCCAAAACCCAACAGACCGCCCCCTCCAAACTACAGACCTACAAAAGGTATTCTAAAACCAGCACCCCCAAACACTTTCCTACGAACTGCCACGTCGTTACTATCCCGAATAACATCGACGAAAAACGCTCCGTGGATCGGAAAGACGATTGATTCCGCCTCAAGCGTTGCCAGCTCACTCGCTGCAAAATTTAATGAAGCATTAGAATCTCAGTCTTCACATCCCTCCAACATGAACGTCCCCATGACTCGAGCAAGATCAAGTTATCCAGCTCCAGCAACTGATCCCAAACCCAACAACCCACAATCGAATTTCGTGATTTCTGAATCTCAGTCTTCTTTACCTGGATCGCTATCATCTTCCGTAGATTCGTTACCATCGAGTCTCGGTATCGAATCTCCCATCAGCTCCAAACCGAAATTAGTTCGATTTTCCGTTCCGAATCTGCAAATTGATCCCGTAGACGATGCAAATTACTCTGAAAGCGACGACGAAAACGTATACAACGTCGACGAAGAAGTCATCGATTACGAGCACCCAGAACCAACAATTCATCCGATAAAACCGTCCGCGTTTAAGAAAGTAATTGACCCGAAACTCAACGAGTTGCAGAATTTTTATTTGGTTGTTTGTGAATATCGATCGGAGAAGCCGCTTGCTTCTGTTATTCCACAGTTGGCGGTTGCAAAGCCGAAGTGTATTGTTTTTGATGAGTTGATTAATGAGGAGAATGTGTCGTCGATCTCGGATTTTATTGGACAGTTTCTCGCGAGTCGGGAAAAGAATGAAATGATAACGCTGAAGTTTTTGGGTTGTGGATTGAAAGATGAAACGTTAAAACTGATTATTCACGCAGTGTTGCATGTGAACAGTTGTAAACTGGAGTTTTATATAACCGGGACGAAAAATAGTGATGGTAGTTTTGGATCGGACGAACACATTACTGCAGTCGGAATAAAATACTTGGCCGTTTTTCTAAAGAAGGTAACTGATTGATAAATTGCAATTTCGCAAGTATTAATTCTTTTTTGATAGAGTGAGAATTTAACGCATCTTTCGATATCGCATATAACCATGGCCAAAAAATCAATATCTTACTTATCGCATGCGCTCATGCATACCAAATCACTGGAATCATTATCATTGGACCACACGAAACTACAACTTAGTTTACTTTCGCCTTCAATTCTTCAGTCTCCAGTCACAAAGTTATCGCTGTGTGGAAATCGAGTTTTCCCCGAACTCAAAATATTTAATAAGTTATCTGTGTTGAATTTGGACAGTTGTGGAGTGAATGTAATAACAGTTATATGTTATTTTTTGCAGTATTTTTTATTTTATTTTTTGGTATAGGATGTTTTGTATATTGCAGAGGGTCTAATGTCGTCCGAAACGTTGAAAGAACTGATATTGAGTCGAAACTCGATCGACGCACATGGTTTATCATTACTATCTCAGGCTCTGGTAGTAGTAGTCAACTTGAAGCTTTTATTTTGAGAATGGAATTATATTAAATTTTCATTTTATACGAATCGATAATTTCAGAAGCAAAATAAGACTCTTCAAAAGTTAGATTTGAGTTACAATCCCATTTGTGAGAATTCTTTGGAAGGGGTAGACTGATAAAATGACCTGGTAAAAGACAGATGCTGATAAGGTTTTCGTAGATTTCTGCGCTAAAAGATGCATTATCCGCAAACAAGACATTAACCGAGTTAAACTTGACGGCTACCGGTCTTAATTCCGAAGGTTTGAGAACCTTTTCGCGCTTCACTGTATCTTTTTCTAATTTCTCTTATACAAAAGCTGCCATCATCCTTGCTGAAACGATTCCATTATCAACAAGTCTAACATCACTTTTAATATCCCAAAACCCACTCCAAGTCGCAGGAATAATCGCACTATCCGTCTCACTAAAAATGAACTCATCCATAACCAACGTAGAACTCGTTCCCATCGCTCAAATCGACGTAGACGGCGAAAATAGCAATATTTCTGATGTGATTGAGCGAAGTGTTTCTGAAGTATTAGAGATTTGTGATCGAAATAAAGCTCGGTATCGACCTAGTCCACCGCCGACACCTGCGCGGCCGCCTATTGTTAAGAGAACGAATTCCTTGAATGAAAAGAAGAGTTTGAGTAGAGAGGAGAAGTTAATTTTAGAGTTGAAGGATATTGTGAGGTCGGCGGAGGAGACGGCGGCGTTGTTGAATGAGATTATTAGTGAGAATGGAGATTTAGATGGTTTGGGCAAGGTAAAAAAAATATGTAAATTGCTAAAGTGTTTAAACAAATCTGGTATTAGGAATTGTATACAGAAGTTACTCTTTGTCGAACCAGATTACAAAAAGGAATTCCTCAAATTTTAGAAGATGAAGTTGCATTGGGTATTGTCATAATTTATTTTTACGTTATTAATTTATAACGCCGCTCTTTGCGTAGGACTGATACTGTCGTTGAACGATAAACTCGAAGTAACAGTTTTAAACTACGAAAACAAGATCCGCGAAAAAAATATTCAAAAATCACAAACGGTGAATACAAACGAAACCACAATCCCGACACTGGAAGAATTAAAAACGGTGTCAACCACTGAATTTATTTCAGAACCGGATCCGACGACAACTAGTATTTCTACTCCAGTTGTGGTTAAACTGAAAGAGTTTGAGAAAGAGTCGGCCCCTGTGACTCCGGCAAGAAGACAGAGTATATTGGAGGAAGTAGGGAATTTGTATGATGTGGAAAATGATGTCGAAATTGATTTGAAGGGAACGGAAAAGTTTTCAAATATTGGCGATGGATTTGAAGATGAGGTAATTTATACGGCATTTATACATTACGAAAGATTTTGTTAATTGATTACTTTTTTGTAGATGAAAGAAATTGATGAATTCCTCAGTGGAGAAAAATGACCCAACAATGGTCGTTCTCACATTAATAGTTGTATCAAATTTTTCTTTTTAATTGTAAAAATATAGAATAATTTTTAAAATGCGATTTTTTGTTTATGAAAAGATTTTCTGGTTTTTAAAAAAAAATGATTTGATGTCTTTTGAAAAATATCAGGGTGTGAGAAAATGAAAATGTCCGTCTTATCGTTTCAATCCTGTTTTCTTACAATTACTTTGCGTGTGTTCTTCCAAATTAATGATGATATAATATAGTACTGTAATTGATATTGATCTGATTTTTAAAACTTTAAAATGTTCTGCTTGGTATCGATATTGATTTCCGAATTAGTTCATCTGAACATCCTTCAACGACATAAGGGTGTGAACCGCATCGATTTCAATATTTGAGTTTAATGTTAAAAATGGGGCATCCACTGGATAATCGTCCATGACAATATCGTTTTCTCGTTCAATAGCTTGTTCAGGTTGTTCTCGGTGACGAATCTTTTCATTCTTTTCAGCTTCCAAGCTCTTATCGTACATCATTCTGTAGTAGAATGCAGCCGTTGCTTCATAGTACTTTGTCTTATTCATAGATTTTGATTTATAGGGTTTGATTGCTGTTGGAACCGTTGATGGCGAGGTTGAAGTTTCCGTTCGGAGTTTCTTTTGCGATTGTTCACCGCTTGATAAATTTGTTTGTGAACTGACCGTAATTTTGATTCTTGGAGTTTCTTTGAGTATGATTGAACTGGAACCAGCGGGATTTTGTTGTTCTGGCTCATAGATTTCAGAGATCTTACGTTTTGTTCTTGTTTCAGCTACATCTGCACGAAATATCAAATTAGATTCAGAAAAATTGAACAAAATAGGGAAATCTAACTAGGTAAAACTTGAGGCGATCTTATAGCTTGAACTTTCTGGGCTTTCATTTCTGATTTCTTTAGCTCTTTGTTTCTTCGATTAACTGCTCCCTGTATTTTCAATTCTGTGTTGGAATATCATCGAAATAATAAGTATAATAAATTTTTACCATCAAATGCGTATAAGCCCCCGCCGTCGGCGCAATTTCGCAAGCAATTTGTCCTTTATCATCCTGCGCATCAACATTGACCTTCATTTCTCTCACCAAAAAATTCACCAGCTGAGAATTCTCCCAACCCACGGCTCGATGCAATAAAGTCCCATAACCGTCCAACGATTCATTCAATACCTCGCTGGGGATAACTCCATCGTAATAATGTTCTTGAATAACCTGGAACCAAAACTTTGTCGAGTCGATTTTCTTAACTAGTTCAACTTTCTTTTGATTGCGGAGATTTTGTATGTAGTTATCATTTGCGTATGTTGGTTCCTCATCATCGTTTCCGTACTTTACATCGTAAATTATCCTCGCAAGCGAATCAAAGATGCCGTGTAGAAGGTTAGTTTCATTATAGTCGATTCCAGGAGCGAGAAATTTGAAAATCTCAATCGCTTTTTCTTGTTCTTGTTTATCTTCACTGACTACTTGTGTACATAATACACCAACGGGAGTTAAACCAATAATATTTGGTTGCGAAAGTTTTTCTGCATCTTTGCTGATTAAATATCTAATAAATGCTGGAGACGTTGATGTTGAAGTGGACGCTGCGTAGTGTAATGGAGACTCTTCAAAGGCGCCAATGAAAATCTCCTCGTTTCCGAATCGTTTGTAAATGTGGTCAATCATTTGTACGTTTTGGTTATCGATGGCTTGCTCGACCATAAAGCAACCATTAAGTTTGATGTCTTCTAGAGTTATGCGGGAGTACATTTGCTTTTGTTTTTTCTCTTCTGGGGTCATCGGTTGCTTTTGCTCTTGTTGCTGTTGACGAGTTTGTTTGCGGATGACTGCTCTTGAAGGGGTTGATGGGCGAGCAGTTGCTTTGTTGAAGGTATTAGTTTTTGGTGGTTTTCTAGTTGTTGGTGGTTTGCGTTTTGTGGTTGGTGTTTTCACAGTCGCGGGGAGCAACGGCGGGAAATCTGAATCGTACTTGTTTTGTTGCGGCGTTTCGAAAGTAAAGTCATCATCAACTTCATCTTCTTCGAATTTCTTAATTATTCTCGGTCTTTCTGAACGTCTTAATGATGGTGTGCTACTTCCGTCTGTGTGAGGCGATAAACTGTTGGGATCTGTGAATCTGACATTTTTGCATTTTGGTAAATCTAAGTGTTCAGCGGCGACTGGAATAACTGATGTGGGAAGCTGGAATTCACTTTCGTCGGAATTCGGCGGAGATACGGCAGATTTTGAAGACGCTGAAGAAAGCTCCGGTGTAGAAGATGAACGTTGGGATGGTGTTGAACCAGAAGAGTCGTCGCTGGCTGATTTTACTCTTTCGAGGGCGAGCGGAAATATGTGATTGGCTTTATACTCGAATAAACTTTGTAAGCGTGGGAGTGCTCCATGTTTGTAAGCTAGATTGAGAGCTCGTTCGAACGGCATCCTGAATTTTTTTAATATTCAAGAAAAAAATTAAAGAAATAAATCAATTATATATTTTAATATTTTTTGCCAGTGAATTCAATGAAGAAAAAAAATAATCCAATTTTTTTTACATACCAAGTTCCTTGAAATTTTCCGTACCCTCCTTGCACTTTATGACAACTCCCAGTTTTAACTTCCATCTCTAGAATTCTTGTGCGATCAGGTTTTTCCAGACCAGCAACTTTGAGCACATGGGTAGCATTAACGTAGTTATCATTCGTTCGACGCATCACTTGGATTCCCGAAGTATTAAGCTCGTATACATGGACCTTCTGATAAGTCCTTTCTATGACTGACATTTTTGTGTGTGGTGATAAATGCTGTGATGTGAATTCTTTTTTCTTGATCTGAGATTGGAAGCGTGTTTTTTTTTGATTGTGATTTTGACGTTGTTACAGAGATAGGGAGTTAAAAATTTATAGACGTCAACAGCGAATTATTTATTTGATAAAATATATTATTTAGAGTTATTTTTATGTTAGATCAATGCGTTTTTCTTGTAATGATGCTGTGGTTTTGGATTGTTGGGTCGATTATGTAATCCAAACATGTGTTACTTCATATCTTTACAATTTATAACACTAATAAATTCTATTCGCTGACTAAACCTTCATTATTTTGCACGCCAGCGTTAGATTCTACCAACTTCCGATGTCTGATGCCCAAAACTTCATCATCTTCGCTGTCCACATCGCCATCAAATTCTCTTCCCGACCTGTCCACGTTTTCAACGTCGATGTCCTCATAATTCCTCACTCTCGAATACTTTGCTATCGCTTCCCTCTCACTCGGAGTCCATTCTCTGACGATATATCCCTCACTACCACGTCGAATATGCCGACGAGGCATTTTCAATCGTGTTTCTTCCCCATTCCCATCATCATTATCTTCATCCTGTACTTCATCATCCTCATACTCAACTTGGTCGACTTCTTCGTCGCTACTATCATCCTCCATGTACCGCGGACTCTTATGGGTATAATATTCCGGTGGGGGCCAAATAACAATCTCACCCGACGAAGCCAAAGATTCCGAAACAGGAAAACTAATTCCATCCCCAGCCGGTTTCCAAATCCAACACCAACCAAATACCAACGCAACATAAGGATGTGATCCTAACACCGAATAGAAATTCCGAACAATCCCAAGATCATACGGGAACTCGTAATCTTTCGATACCAACCCGCGACGAATCAACGAATCGATTTTTGTGTTTTCTTGTTTCTCGATTGTCGTGACGTTCATTGAAACATACCACATTTGCCAAAGATATAAAATCCCGACGCTGAGGAGGAGTATAAATAGGATAAAGATGTTGATTATTGTGAATACGACTTCTAGGGCTGACGGTGGAGGCGTGTAGTAAAAGTTGGGGTTTAACTGTCCGGATTTAAAGTCTATAAAGTCCATTGATGAACTTCGTTGAGAGTGAAGAAGATCCATGATTCGAAGACTGAAAAGAAATAGACAGTATGAAGCGGCAAAAGAGACTGATGCCAGGAATCGAAGAAAATGACCGTGGTTTCTGTAACCAACGCAATTATGTATCCACGGGCCTAGAATTTCAAATACTTAGTTAACATATCTGATTTAAAATGTAGAGATTAATAAGTCGTTTACAATGATGATCCATTCTTAAAACACAACGCTCGCAATAACTACAGTGATGTGACCGAGGAGGTTTATACACTTGACACTTTGAACACCATCGTGGTTTACCAGTTGATTTCTTAACTTCCAAAATAGGTGGACTCACAGAGCTGTTTGCGGCATCGTCACTCGTTCTATTACTCTCACGACTTTTTCGGAAATCTGATTCAACTTTCTTTGGATTGTAAGAGTCGGGCACCTTGCCAGGATCCGTCACCATAGCGCTAATATAATTGAGCCATATTGAGATAATTGCGATATTAAACGGTACGAGAATTAAGAAAGGTTTCGAGTAAATTGAAGGATTATGGTAGGAGAGCCAAGGCCAAAATACGAAATACTGCGTATACAATCGTTAGTTTTGGTTGTTAAAAATATACTATGAAATTCAGAACCTGTGAGGTTATTGGGACAAACGAAATTAAAAAGAAAGTTGTTCCGACAGCTAAAAATTCCCATGTGTCGTTGTTTGCCATAATTTGTTTGCGAATCACAATTCAAACAAATGGGAGATACGGTCAGAGGTATGTCGTTATAAACAAATATATATTGTTTACATTGTAATATATTTTATTCTAGATTTTATCGCTGCTCGTCACAAACATGGAATGACTTGGTGCGTTTCATTTGCAGAATTTTGGAAATTTTGAACTTGAACTGATCATTTCTCCCTCCCTGCTATAATATTACAATTTATTTATCGTTTCCTCGACTGCATTGTGTTATCTTTTGTTTAAGGGAGGAATTTCATGAACTTAAAGCAAAGAAAGAAGGTGGAAACATCGATGAAGTTGCCATGGCCAACGTAATTTTCCGTTAATTCTCAATCTTTATTTAATTTCACTCAAACTTTTATCTTGCAAATAGTACAGGAAACAACTCAACAAAGAACGAGCAGAAAAGTTGAAGAAACACAAACACTCAAAAGACAAGAAGAAACATAAAAAGAAGCATAAGCATCGTTCTGATTCAGATAGCGATACTAGTACGCAATCACATAGTTCGGATAGTGACTCTGATTCGCCCGAAAGAAAGAAGAGGAAGCATCACAAGAAAAAGTCCCGAAAGAAGGCGGAAAAGAGTAAGGATAAGAAACACAGAAGGAGGGATGATGATTCGAGTGATGATGACAGTGATGGAAAGAAAGAAAGGGATGAGCATGGATCAGATTCGGAAGATCATGATCGAACTAAAAGTAAACACTACCGACGAAAGGGCGACTCAACGGAGGAAGGAGAATTAGTGGAATAAAAGATTATTTTACTATAAACTTTCTATTTGTAAATTATAACTTTAACCACGCGTGGGACGCACCAGCACGCCTTCCTAATGGCAATACAAATTGAAGACGAAACCGACATCGCCCCAAATCAAATTCCAACTCATGCAACAACAACCGCTCCAACGGGCACGATAACCTCTTCCGTCATTAACATCGCAAATACAATGATGGGTGCGGGAATGTTGGCGTTGGTTAGTTTAATTTGTTTTAAAATTATCCCGAAAAAATAATAAACTTCGTATTATTTTAGCCATCAGCATTTGCAATAGTTGGTCTTGGATTTGGAATGTTTTTGTTAGTTCTTGCAGGAGTAGCAGCAGCATTTGGAATGTATTTATTAGTTGAGTCGGCTCAAAGAGTTGGTCGATCCTCGTCGTTTTTCGCAGTGTCTAAGATTACCTACCCATCAGCAGCGATCATTTTCGATTCTGCGATTGCGATTAAATGT
Source organism: Nowakowskiella sp. JEL0407 (assembly GCA_027600645.1). NCBI lineage: Eukaryota > Fungi > Chytridiomycota > Chytridiomycetes > Cladochytriales > Nowakowskiellaceae > Nowakowskiella > Nowakowskiella sp. JEL0407. The sequence goes on from JADGJK010000039.1 coordinate 82,370, forward strand.
TTTGGTGTTTCAGTATCTTATCTCGTTATTTGGGGAGACTTGGTAATTCCAAAAAAGGTTAAAATCTATCATGTAGTTTAATAGAGTGATAATAGTTACCGAAAGTCGTATTAAGCTTGATCCCTAACATATCCCCTGATTCATACTTTCTAATGAAAGAAACGTGGGTGACAATAGGAATTATCAGCATTTCACCGTTCGTATTTCTCCGAAGACTTGACTCGCTAAAATACATATCCGCACTCGCGTTATCGAGCATCGTTTACCTCGTGTTTATCGTAGTGTTTTACTTTATCTTCCCGCTAGATGAGATGCCGCCCAAATTGACTTTTGGCGAAATTGAATGGATAAAGTTTGATTTACAAAAGTGTTTAACGGTTTTACCGATATTTGTGTTTGCTTATACTTGCCATCAAAATGTATGTACCTTGATTTAAAATTGATTTGCGACATTACTTACAGCGTGTCTAAAATATAGGTATTTTCTGTTTATAACGAATTGATTGATAACTCTAGCGAAAGAATCTTTAAAGTAATAACTACTTCGTCCTATGTTGCTCATTGGACGTACCAACTGGTCGCAATACTTGGATATCTTACTTTCGGGAACAGCGTTTCTTCAAACATTATCGCAAACTGTACGAAACCGCAACATATATTCTATTTTTACATTTTTTTTTTATTATTTAAAAAAAAAAAAAAAAAAGAACACGTCACTCAATCATGAATCAATCCAATTAAAAAAATTAATTTATACCAGACTGGATCAATCAATAAAACCTCACTCGAAGCATACTCCAACTTATTTCCAGATTTGGACGATGTTGAAACTATAATTGTCTTTGTCGCTGAATCAAATATCATTCTTCGTGGCATCTATTTGAAAAACAAAGCAAAATCAAAAATATTAATAAATAAGAATATGTGTAAGTGTTGTTAAATTACCCCTCCCAAGTTGAAAAACGACATCAAATTCTCTTTCTTTGGCGTTATCGAAACTAAATGTAAACTCGATGCATTCGCGACAATGAAAAAATTCGAGTGTAATGTGACAGCGCGGAATATCTGCAACGAAAAATAATAATAATAATCTAAACGACATCCAGAATTGACAAAGTTAAGTTTGTTCACCTCTTCAAACTCCATGGCCCAGAAATACAACTTTGTTCCAACAACCGAGATAATTTGTGGGATATCAGTAGCCATCAACAAATACTCCGTATCTTTATCAAACCTTCTCCAAAAAAAAATAAATATAAATATAAATAAAATAACCAACACCAAAAATCTCTTTGAAACTCACCCACTATCCAACCTATCAAAAATCCCTCCATTGAACCGTACCAACCGACACGGATAATTAGCAACTCTCTTACTCAACCCCGCTTCAATTTCCACCTTCACGTCACCCCCTTCACCGACAAACTCAATATCATACTTTAAAATCTTTCCCTCTCTCGTTCCAATCACTAAAACACGCGGGTACAAAATGATCGATTCAGGGATTTCAATGATGTTTATTTGCGAAAGTAAGCGAGTTGTAGATTGGAAAATTTCGTGGATTTGGAGTGTTGTAGAGTGTGTTCCGATGAATATTATTGTTCGATTTCTGTTTTAAAGATGTAACCATGTAAAATGTTGGTGCTGTGAAATGGGGAAATACGTACAGATAAGAGTATCCTGCAATTGCGCAAGGTATATCGTTTATCTTAATTTCTGTTACTCGATTTACCGAAACATCATCATTATCCCTTTTTTTAAAAAAAAATAATAATAATAATAATTAATTTCGAAAAAAATATAAGAAAATATTTTGTTTTTTTACCGCATTACAATTTCCAAACACACTAATACGTCCAAATACGAAACGAAAAAATAATTCTCAAAACTGGCGCATAACGAAATTTTGTTCGGATTCGTATCATAATGAGCTAAAATTTTATCGGGATCTGCAAAATGAAATTTACGAACCCAAAAAATAGTTATAATAATATTCTCTTACTTTCTTGTCCACCGATTACAAACAACCCGGATTCCGCCACTTGAACAATAAATCTCGATACAATTTTGCAATATATCGTTGAAGTATTTGTTGCTATTGCCGTTGGTATCGTCGTCTCCACAAACCTCATATCTTCCAATAAGTAAATAATTAAAAAAACAATCATACAGGAAACCAAGATTCCAAATTACTTACGTTGAACCTCACCAACCCACGTACTCTCAACCCTAGAAACAAGCACAAACTCCCTTCCACCCCACCCAACCAAAAACAAGTCCAAAACCGGTTTCACATCCAACCTCGCAACTTTTGTAACCATCACCCCATCACTAACCCTAACAATCGAATTCGAACCGGAAAGTAAATACATCACTTCATTATTCATCGTCACCAATTGTTTCTCATCTTGGATTTTATCCGATTGCGGGATTCGCCACATACTTTCGAATTCCGTGTCGCTGAGTATTGAATCTGAATATATATCCGGATTCTCGGTTTCAAAGAATTCAGATGGTGTGTCGGAAGATTGGTTTACGGAGATAGTGTTTAACCCGATATCAGATTTCTTGACTAATTTGAAATCAAGTAATAAACTCAACCCCTGAAACTCCACCCGCGTTTCTACATTCTCATTGTTATACTCAAACTGTACAATCTCCGACCCAAATTCACCACTCAACACCAACAAATCCGTATTCATCGAATCCTTTGAAACCCGGAATTTTTTCTCAATATTTTCTGACCGTGGAGGTTCGAAAATACTTAATATAGATACTTTCTCAGACGCGAATAACGTCCGTCCGCAAAATATCGTTTCGGATGTAGTGCAGATTTCAAAATGCACGATATCTGATCCTACCCGGGTCTCACTTTCCACCGCGACGTAGATTCTTTGTCGACCCGGTTCAACGTCTCGAGTTATCGGCGCAATACATGTAATGTTTCCTGATGATAATACCGTCGCGGCAGATGCCACCAGTTCAATTTTCGAATCGGTTGCGATGTGGAATAAAAACAGTTCGGTTTTTGACGATGCGATAAAGTACTTGGTTTGTAGTGACAGAGGTGTGAGTTTGAATGTTGGCGTTGAGAGTGGGTATTCGGATCGTGCGATCTCGGGGGATGGGGAAGTATCAGTGAAAGTGTATTGGTAGTGTACCAAGAAATAAGCGGTATCTCGTGATGTTAATGCCACGAATTCGATAAACGGGGGTTCAGTAGTGTCTGGTGAGAGGTTATTGAGAATCGCTATATCCCAAATCACACCTTCCTCGAATAATATCAACGGGGAGGGTAGAGCTTTCTCTGCTTCCACGAACTTTGTTGTATCAAATTCCCAGATTAGTATCCAATCTTTGTGCATGGACACGACGTTGAAAATGTAATCATTGAAAATTGTTGAATTCAGGTTTTTCGTGAAGCCATCTACGGGAAGTTTATACAGTAGTTTTTTTAAATATGGGTTGAGTATGCAAAGAGATGTTGGTGTTAATAAACAAAGGTGATTTTTGTTTGTAGCAGAATCGAGAATTTTTGAAAATAGGGGTGTTTTTGAGGTTAGTGAGAGATCGAGTGTGTACGTGGAGTAAGCGTCTGGATGTATAGCGAATATATAGTCATGTGAGATGTGTAGGGATAACACTATAGCGAAACTTAATACATTACTTTGAATAATTTATAATTATAAGGTTAAAATTCGTACAGGGAGCAGAGGAGATGTAGCGATAACCATAGACTGCAAATTGAAAGATTAGACTACAATGTATCCAAAAAAAAAAAGTGCAATTGAGATTACCAAAAATTTCAGAGGGGATTGCCATATCGACTTCAGCCTTGTTCACAAATTTAAACACAATCAACCCATGAGCTCGAAAATCATCATTTCTTATCTACAGGTATTCGAATCTTTTTATTCTTCGGTTTTACACTTATTTTTTCATATCATTTGTTCAGTCTTACTGCAACGTTCAGGCTGATAACATTGGTAGGCGAATCTGCGCAAAAGATTCCTCCAGATTCGTCTTTTGGGACTTGTCGTCCATCTTACCCAGTGCTGACTGGAAGAAATTTTTTCTGGACAACATTTATTCCACCGATCTGGTCATTCTATTAATCTCCAAGGAGACAATTCGTTCAATAGAAGATGAGAATCAGGCTGTTAGTCTTCTTCTAGAGTGGGATGTAAAGTGAATTCTATATTCTGAAATGATTTTGGGGTAATTTTAATCCTTTGATATCTCAAAAGATGGCCTTGTCTCGATGTCTCCAAGGAGAATTAAAGATTCTTCCTGTGCTTCTCCTAGACGATAATCATGATGTAGACTTTGAGAATATTGTTCTCCATGAT
>JADGJK010000390.1:0-15992 GCA_027600645.1 Nowakowskiella sp. JEL0407
ACTCAAAATAGGATGTAATAATAAAAAGGTATTAATGGTAAAAAAAAAATATAAAAAAAATAAAAGATTTGTAAAGTTTAGAACTAACTCATCATAAATGAATTTTTAAATAATAATAAAATCAATATTTCTATATGAAACAACTCCGACTCTTCACTCCTCTATACTCCACAATAACTTCCAAACATACCGGTATACTGTACATCTCTCCAAACTTTTCTCTTATTCCCTGAAGTGGTTCTATCACATACCCACTCCATAAGCCGTTGAATATGTCCGCAAAGTTCTCATCCCAAAAATTCTCGGCTTTTCTTTTTTGGTTGGCCAATAGTGTACGGTGTATTGGCGCTAGCCCCATCCATCGGAGTAGCGGTGGGGTATACATTAGTTTTCCTTTCACCTCTAACGAATATGCATATAATTTACGATGTTTCAATCTACAAAATTTCAAATAAGCAAAAAAAATTTAAAAATTGCAACATAATTTTACATACCCTTCCACTTTAATCACTCCTGTCGCATTCTTGCCACCCCATCCTCTCATTATAGGTACTTTTTCCCATTCACCAACTTCAGCCTCCAATAACTCTTCATCACCTCCGATAACTTTCACATCAAGCAGAACTCCATCAACCTCAACCTTTCCGATATTCCAATTTCTTCCGTTAACCATCACACCGATATCATCTCGATTCACCCAACCAACTTTAACGATAGCCGGTGACAAGCCCTGCAACCCCAGCAAATACGCCGCACACACCGCCAACATGAAAGTCATTAACATATACCCCGTCAGCTTCCATCCAGTCATCTTCTTCTCCGCTCGTCGTACCGGTCTCCATTCATACTCGGGCATTATGTAGTAAGTATCATAGTTCTGTCTTGTATAGGTGCTATGGACAGAGTGATACGTCTTTTGCGGAGAGTTTGGGTTGAACAAACTTGTTCGCTCGTTCATGTCACCTCGTCCGTACGGTCTCGAAATACTAAGCCGTTCCTGACGCTTCCTTCCAGGAATGGTTGACCCCTTTAACGGCGATATAGAGTTCCCATAGAGGTCGGAAGAAATCTCATAACCTTGTGGAGTACTGTTGTTATGGTTCTTCTTCCAATCACTGCTATTCCCAGCATTTAACGTCTCCACTGAATTGATTGATCGCACTGATCTCGTTGATTGATTCGACTGCGAGTCATCAAACCCGTTGGCAATCTCCGCGTACCTTGTATTGCCATCTCTTCGTTTCGGTGAGGCGGGAAACTGTTGCGGATGCTGTACCCCTGGTTGTTGCTGAGACTTACGTAATCCTTTAATTTCTCCGCTTCTTTTCATTCGTAATCCGTAACCTTTATTCGCAACTTTCTGATATTGCATCGATTCGACGTTGGATGTGACATCGGACGCCTCAGAGAGCACAGAGTGCAAGGAGCAGGTTTTCTGCACAGTCAGAAACACGGAGGAAACGTTTCGTTTAAGAGCATGTGGTGGGTTATTTTCCGCATACACAAATTCTTCTTGATCATCGTTGATCACTTGATCATTACTTGGTGCCTATGAATTTGTAAAATTAAGGAATGCTTAAATTTTAAAAAACCGATAATATACCATATTCCAAGCGAATAAGCCGTTCCCACCAGGAACTGTATTCATTCTTGCTTGTTCAACAATCAATTGCCGATCAATAAGCTTAGAATCGGAATCCTTTGACCCTGAATAGACCGTTTTCCTCAACTTTTGTTCCATTTCGCTACTCAATCCAACACCCACTTTCCCCAACCCCATCTTGCTAGGCTCCATACTCGATCCACTCTTTGCTTGATGTAGTAACCGGTGTTTGAAAGGCAAAATTTCTGAATTTATAGAGGAATTCGATTCGTCCGACGATGATAATTGGTCCTCGTACATGGAAGAATTAGGTCTAAACGAAGATTTACGCCTCAAGTGTTTCGTTTGAGGGCCAGAGAGTTTACGGAGGGGTGGTTTTGTGGGGGTCGGTGAAGTAACATAAATTGTGGGAAGATGTGGGGTTGTTCGGGATGTAGTCGGTGTCGATGATGAATTTGCATACGAATCGATGTAATAAGGATTTGGCGGTTGGTAATACTGCGGAGGGAGCTGGGCAGGAGGAGCAGTCGGTGATTTTGCGAGAAGGGTTGTTGCTTCAGATAAATAACCTGGAGAAGGCGGAGATTTTGTTCTATTTAATGAATGCATATGTGTCTAGTAACCAATGGATATGAATTAAAACAAGTTTGGTTTAACGCGCGTTCTTTTTTTTTGTTCTGTTTTTTTTGGTGGAATTTCAAAACTTGACACGAGTAAAGCCTGGAGCCCAGCCCAAAAAAGAACTGCTGACAAATTTGTTTGATCAAAGTAAAATTGGTAATTAATTTCCAATATTTTGATATTATGTTTTTATATTGCTTGAACAATTCACGCACTCATAAGCAGAAATGTACGAAAGATGAATCAAAAGAAATAAAAGAATGTTGTTTTTCTCACGAGCATTCACCCCACTGTCTTCACCACTTTCCAGCGGTTCCCAATTGTGCCAAGGCTTCTTTCACACGGGTGATCATTCCCTTCTCAGCTTCTCTGACCCACACTCTTGGATCGTAGAATTTCTTGTTTGGTTTTGTTTCTCCATCTGGGTTTCCGATTTGTGATTGCAAGTATCCTTTTTTGTTTTCATAGAAAGTACGAAGTCCGTTCCAGTATGCCCATTGAGTGTCGGTATCAATGTTCATCTGATCAATTAAGATTTCAACATAATCAATGGGAATTAGCATAAAACATTTTGTATACCTTGACAACTCCAGCTTTAACGGCAACTTGAATTTCTTCATCAGTCGATCCAGATCCTCCGTGGAAGACGAACCAGACTGGTTTAGTGTCATCAGTACCTAGCTTTTCCTTGACAAACGCTTGGTGTTTTTCCAAAAGTTCTGGGTGCAATTTGACGTTTCCGGCAGCGTATACTCCGTGAACGTTTCCAAATGCGGCAGCGATGGTGAATAAATCGGTGATCTGTAATTCATGCCACAAACCAGAAGATTAGCTTACAATATTAAACGAACCCAAATAATATGTATACCTTTGAGAAGTTCTCGTAAATTTCCCAAATATCTTCTGGTTGAGTGTACAAAGCCGCATTATCAACTCCTTCGTTGTTAACACCATCTTCTTCACCACCAGTAACTCCGATTTCCATTTCCAAAAGACAGTTAATGGGTGCCATTCTCTCGAGGTATTTCATGCAAATCTCAATGTTTTCGGCCTTTGGTTCTTCGGAAAGATCAAGCATGTGGGAGGAGAACAATGGTTCTCCGTGGGCTTTGAAGTATTCCTCGTCAGCGAGGAGCATACCATCGAACCATTCCAAGAGTTTCTTTGCGCAGTGGTCAGAGTGGACTAACATAAAGTGTAAGCCGAATCAGCTCGTAAATGTTGACAATCCAATACATACCAATGACTGGGATACCGTAAGCTTTGGCAACGGATCGAACGTAGTGAGCACCAGCAACAGCTCCAAGAACGGAAGCTTCTTGGTGAGCGTTGCTCAATCCTTTTCCGGCGAAGTAGGCAGAACCTCCTTGTGAGAATTGAATGATAATTGGGGATCCAGAATCACGAGCGGATTCAAGAGCGGCGTTTACAGTTGAAGTAGAAGTGCAGTTGAATGCTGGGATAGCGAATCCGTGCTAAATATTGATAAAGTTAACGATGAGAGAAGAGAAAAGTGAAAAAGGTAAATATACCTCGTGAGCGAATTTGAAAACTTTTCTATAAAACAAAACAAAAGATTAACAACTTATATCGTTAATGGGACGAAGAGTAAAAAAATAGATGATAATGAACGATTAATGAGTCACAACAGAGATATCAGTAAAATTTCAATTTCAAGATCCACACAAAAAGTGAATCAAATTCGACAGCATTAAAGAATTACACACCTGACATTGTCACCAGTAATAACACCAGCGGGTACAAGATCTTTGAGAGACATTTTCTTTAATTGTTCTTTGGAAAGGGTAGATGCAGGTTTGATTTGAGCAGAGATAACAGGCTGTTTAGTAGCAGTTGAATTAGCAGGTTGAGAAGAATCTACAGGCGCAACGATTACAGGAACGACTGTTGGAGAGATTGGTTGTTTTTTCCCTAAGAAAAAAAAAAGTTTTTTGGGGGTGAGACAAAAATTTTCAATGTCAAGTTTTTTGGGTAAGGAGATAAGATTAAAACGTGCGAAAATAAAAATTAATGGTGGCGAGAACGGTCGCTCTTCTTTAATTTACCTTTATTGACAATGTTTCCCATGATTGCGTAATGATTTGTTATAGACAGATTGGCTGTGATTGGATCTGTTCGTTCAAGACCGTTCCGACCAATGAACGATTGATTCGGAAGAAACAAAGATACTGATGCGCTGTTATCCAAAATAGAATGATTTTATTATAGGAATTATCGATATTAATAGAAATAACTTCAAATGATTATAAGGCCAAAGCTCATCAAAAATAAACACCAAGTTCTCACATAGCAATATCGCCAATCTCCATGATCCTTCGTCCAATTTCCCATCCCGATCTTCTAACCAATTCAATTTGATCATTATGCGCCTGAATTTCCTTCTTGATCCGTTTAAACTCGGCGTTGGTAACCTTGATATCCTTCCGATTCGGCACGTCCACAATATAGCCAATCTTTCGCAGAAACTCCGAAGTTGGTACGGTCTGTCCGGACGTACGCTTCATAACCAATTTGGAAATCGATACGCATGCTAGCGTGTACCCCTCAGGTATCGATTTGTCGTAGTGAGCCAGCAAGTCGTCGTCGCCACTCACCGATATCGCCGAATCAAAGCCCGATAAGTTAGAATGAAACTTCACCGATTTCTTCTTTGGGTTAGTCTTTATCAGATACCGGTGTTCAAAGAAGAACCATTTTTCATTATAAGTCAGTAACCGCGTTCGGATTTCAAATTTTTGAAGATACTTTAATTCCTTTTTGAAGAAATAATACGTTCCCGCGGTGGCTACATACGTGTCGCGGAAGTAGTCACCTTGTCCTTGAACGTCAAAGAACTTGCCTCCAAAGTTAAACTGTGCTAGATCTGCGCGCGATGCGTATCGCCCGTTGTTCATGTGGAAGTATAAGTCTAGGTCGTTGAAGTATGTGGTAAAGTAACTGCTCTCGGAAAAGAAGGGGAACTTTGCGTCGATGCTTGTGGTTGAGGTCAATTTAATCGATGTTGAAGGGATGCTGTATTTCATGAAATATTTGGTGTATATGTTATACCAAATATATTTGAAAGAATGAACGATCATGATTGTGCCGGAATGCAGGTAGAGGATGAAGACGAGAAATAAGCAGAGAATCGACGTTGGTTCGCGTGGGATGAACGATGGCATTTGAGAAAATAATGAAATGGAAGAAATCATCTTTTGATTTTTGGAAATTGTGCTCAAAAAAATATTTTTCGGGCTTAAATCCAGTGGGGTAGATACAGCAGATACTGCCTCTCACAAGCCTCGTGGAAAAATTTGCACGAAAGCGACGTTTGATTTACAGACTTGAAGATGAAAAATTTGAATTTTTGTTCTCTGAATCGCGAATATCGATTGTGAATGTTCGAATTAATTGTGATCAATGAAAGCCTTTTGAAAGGCTTATCACAGAGCCAATCACATGCGCATCCATATCAGCTTCAATCCAAACCGCGCATTTATTAATATACTCATTTAACTATTTACTAATCCAATCAATTACATCAGATATCTTGTCTAATTCGTCTCAGGCTACCATTTGTTAGCCTGGGAGACATTAAGTGTTGTGGGTAAGGCTTTGTTGACAGGGAAAATTGATCGCAGCGAAAGATTTTAACTAGAGTGAAATAGTCTAAGAGGCTTTCAGTCTAGGTTTTATTATCCAAAAACACTTCAACAAAACAAAGGAAATCAGAATCATTTTACAATAAAATTGTCCTAAAAATAAATTTCCGTGTCTTGTGTCTATTGTCTGCTTTCCCTTGACAAGTTCGTTCTGTACATTCACGGAAAGAGAGAATTCGAAGTGCCACCCGTCATTCGTTCCCGTGAATCTTCAGCATGCCCGACTCAGATAGTGAGAATGATTCTGCAGTTGTAAATAATCCCATCTCTGGAATCTCAAATTTGGTAAAACTGCGGAAAGAACTCTAATTTGGAATCTACTTGAAGGTTTCACCTCGATAGTTTTCTTTTGCAGATGGCCAGAGGAACAAAAGTAGGTATATTTTCAAAAAAGTTTACGACCAAGACACGTTCTGTAAATTTTCGCATGCTCAGCGAAAAGATTTACCAGAGGAGCGGCTCTGTGTTCTTCGAATTCGTAAAAACCGCGAAACAAAAGAAATCTGGGATGGGCTACAGAAGTTGAATTCGTATCATCATCCCAACTTGGTCAATTGCGTTGATTCATTCGAGACTCTGCGCAGTTATTATTCGATCTACCAAGTGCCAAGAGGACAATCACTCGCCCGTGCGTTGACCGATCACAGAGTATTCCGCAGATTTACCGAAGCCGACCTTGCGAAAATAACTAGTCAAGTGCTCGACGCAGTCATACTGCTTCATAGTAGAAATTTGACGCACCGGGTGCGTTAAGTTTTCTAATTTGACTTTTTATTCGGTTTAACTCTTTCCAAATACAGCATATTAACTTCGAAACCGTTTTTATGGACTCGGATTCAATCAATCCACTCGAATCCCCGATTCTGCTACAGAATCACTTTCCGCCTAATTATGTTCGCGCGGATAAAATCGGGATGCAATTTGCATCCCCAGAGTTTGTTCGGGCTTTAGACCGTGAACGTGAGGTTTTAGAGGAAAAGCCGCATTATTCAAGAGTATGCCCTGAAGTTGGGAAACCAACGGACATTTGGAGCATAGGCGCACTTACTCACTTCCTGTAAGTGGCGATCGGTTTACTGTAGAGATTTCAAAGCTCATATAACTGACATCAATTTTTGTTTTCAAAGACTGCGAGGATACCCTTTGTTTTATTCGTGTTCTAGTTTAGATATCTTCATTGAAAAATTAACTTCTGGGGATGAGATTATCACGCACGATGTGCCCATGAAACGGTTTATTTCAAATGAAGGTGGGCTTATAATTGTGAATGGTTTGTAATCACTCATCGATTTGAAGCACTCGATTTCATTCACGGATGTTTGAGTAAGGATCCTGGAACTAGAATGACCGCTCAAGAAGCGCGAGATCATCAATGGTTCAAAAATGCGTCAGGAACCATAGATCTTGTCGAGCTTTGGAAAATAGAACTTTTCAATGCAAGGGAAGTGTTCCAAAGAGCAGTTAGGAAGGTTATATTGTTGAATAGATTTCTGGATGCAGTACGGCCTGGCGAGGGAAGTTCTTCTACGACAGAATTCATTAACACAGACTCGCTTAGCAAAAATGTTCAAACTTTACCGATATACCGAATGAAACTAGTTTTGCTCGGTCAAGGTCGTGCGGGAAAAACGTCGTTGCTGCGATCGTTGCGGGGGGTAGAGTTTCGCGAAACTGAGAAAAGTACAGTTTACCTTGAAACAATCGAAGTTGCGCAAGTTGAGTTGAATATCTCAGAGAGTTGGACTGAAGTAAAAGAGTTTGTACCGCAGTTTAAAAGGTCAATTCGAGCGAGACCACGATGGAAATCTCAATTTACCGAGTACGACGAGTCTGATGACTCCGATGATGAAGGGGAGGAAAGAACGGTGTTCGCAACGCCAAAATTTGAAGCACCTCAGCCATCCAGTGAGCTAGAAGTTTTAAAGTCTGTTGTGGAGGATCACGTCCGAAGAACTGCCGACGAAGATATACAGAAGATTATTACAGAATATGACGTGATTTCATTTAGCAATCAAACAAGCGATACTTCAACGATAATGAAAGTGTATGATTTTGCCGGTCAGAGTCGCTATTCAGCATTTCAGCAGCTGTTTGTTACAAGACAGGCGATTTACGTCGTTGCGTTTCGTTTGAATCGGATGTTTCCCGTTGAACTTTTCACGGTCAATTCCGAGGAGCTTGATGTTGTAATTGGCTGGTTATCGAATATCCACTGCAGATCTCCGAGAATGAAAATTATTTTGGTTGGCACCGGTTGCGATGAGAATTGGCGGCGAAACGGATTGCGCGAATTCGAGAGTTTGATTAAATTGCTACCCAACGATGTTTTACAGCAGCTCATCCCAACGCAGACGACTTCAACTCACTTCACACACATCACCAGCTCGAAAACCGGCGAGGGAGTTGATCTATTGCAAGGTTTAATCAATGATGCGGCAAACGTGTCGATTAAGTTGGAAGGAAATAAACCCATTGACTGGATCTTGTTTCAGGATGAAGTATCGAACATAATCGCAAAAGACGTGAACGTATTAAGCCTTCCTTTTTCGACACTTCTAAAATTGGGAACGAAATTCCGAGTAGTATCGGATTTGGAGCTCGAAATGCTGTTAAGGTATTGGCACGATATTGGGGTGGTTCTCTACTATCCCGAAAACGTGCTTCTAAAAGATTCGGTGTTTATTAATCCTAAAGGGATCATTAACCTCATCGCATGTCTATTCCCACAAATCGACGAAGACGGTGAGACATTTTGTGTGAAGTCGAACGACTTCAAGGCGATTCGTGATCTCGAGGAGAAAAGAATATGGAGGATGTCATTACTTCACAGCATTCTGCTTAAGAATATCAGAAAAGATGAATTGCAGACATTTATCGAACTATTGAAGGAATTTGACTTGCTTTGCGTGTCTCATGACGAGGAAGGGCCGATTGGAATTATACCATCTTTGCTTGATGAGACTCCAATCTGTGAAGAAGAAATTGTATCGCAAGAACTTGGAGCTGGATACGAACAAATCGATATCGCATTAACTTTCCCGAAATCCTTTTTACCACCCGGAATATTCCATCAGCTAGCGGTTCGGTTCGCCTCAATTTCGCCATCTCTATCTCAATTGTATCATCGACAAGCGCTGGTTTATGTCAAAACGAGTCGTGGCCAGAAAAACACCCTTCTCATCCGAGAGAAACTGAAGCTTGGAGTAATTCATTTTTCGGTCTTCGTCGCCTCAAACAACATACGAGTAGATTTTGCGGAGATTTTCTTTTCCATCTCTACCACCATTGACAGCGTAATTTGCAATCACTGGAGCAGAAATCTGGAATATTATCTGGGGCTTGTTTGTCCGGTGAGTTTAAATGAATTACAAAAGAAACCGGTAGCTCTAACATTTTAGAAAGGGAAATCAATCGGATATGACCCATTTAGTTTCACCAGAACGTCCAGAATTCAAAAGCTCATCCCCACATCGCCTAATATGCAACCATCACAGTCACAAATCTAAGCAAAGATATATGATCGATTTAGAACCATTGAAGCGATTTTGGTTTGAAGACAATACTCTAATTGCATCACCAAGTTTGAGAAATGGTAGTGGTTCGATTATGCTGAGTTATTCGTGGGGTAAAATCGACGATACGGGCAAATACCCCACACAAGAGCTTGTTAAGCGCGTAAAGCTGGGCTTGGAGAAACATGGTTTCAACGTATGGATGGATATCGTCGACATGGGACCGGGCGATATGATTGATAGAATGACTACCGTGATCTCGAATTGTTCAGCGGTAGTGCCTTGCGTAACGAATGATTATCATGTGAAAGACACTAATGCAAACAGGGAATTTCGATTTGCGTGTTCTGCAAGGAAACCGATATTCGGAGTAATGCTAACGCCCGATACCAATATGTTTGAGAAGAATTACGTTTTTCAAACTTCAAATGCGAAGTTTTACGATGTGTCCCGATGTGGGACGGATGAGGATAAATGGTCATTTGCGTTGGAGGAGCTAGCACATGATATTCGACTAGATTTGGATCAAAGAAGGACTTGAAGGGCTTTTTTTGATTGAAATCAGGAAAAATTTAAGAAAATAAATTTTATCAACAAAATTTTTTGGATTTTCCAACTTCTCTCTATTTTCATTACAATCGCCATCCTCAGCTACCCCACGGTTTTCATTTTGTATCTATTTATTTCAAGCAGTGATAAATAAATAACTGCAACTCGCAATATATTTGAAAATCATTAAGAGAGAAAAAAAATTAAAATTATAGTTCACTTCCACTCGAAGAAAAATTTTGAGATCGCTTCTGATTCTCCAACTCCTCTACTGCATCACTGTGTGCACTTAAAAACGATCCATCAACCGATACGACTTCCTTTCGTTCTTGAGAATCCTTCACCGTCGGAATCCGAGGTCTTAAACTTAATGTACTGAGTACCGCTGATGATTCATCTTTACTAAAAGTGGGCGACCAATTTTTCGTTACGGGATCGGAACTGTTTACAGTCGGTAAACGTCGCACATCAATCGAACCAGAGCTGTCATCACTGAACGCGTAACTTCGAGAGCTAGCAACAGAACTCATCGTTAATTTCCCACGAAGTAACGTTTTGAAAAATGTTGGTTTCCTCGCCGGAATTGATGATTCCCGTCGTGGAATTCCTTTGGATACAAGCGAGGGTCCAGCAGCAGACTCATTCGGAACACTACGAAAATCCTCAGGTTTTAAACTTATCGATGATGGCAATTGAATAAGTGGAACACTTCGGGGAGACGGATCCAGGTCAACGCGGTCGTTACTTTGGCCAATAACAAAATTCTTAAACTTCTTTCGAGATCTTCTCGAAAAGCAAGCAACAATTACGACAATTATGACGAATACGATGGAGGCCACGACTGATATCAAAATTATCGTAGATTGTGATAACGAACCGGCAGAATTTGCAAATACTTGTGGTGATTGAGTCGCCAAGGCTGGGCTTGCATCTGTTTTAATTGTTATGGTAGGTTGTAAATTAAGTTTTACTGTAGTTGTCGGGATCTGCGTGGAGCTTGATACGAGGTTTGTTGAATTGCCTATTTTAACATTTGAGTATAAAATTTAGAATTCTGAACCGATACAAACTTTACCACAAAGGGGTATCTGATTTAGGCATTCTGATCCGCAAGTTACGGAATTTACGCAATTACTTGTGTTCTCGCACTTTGTTAGAGGACATTCATTCTGCTTTTTTTGAACCTGATAGCAATCGCTCGAAATTTCCGGGTTACAACCTTGAAAAGAAACAATAACATTATATATAGATTTAAGCAAATCTTAAACTTACCAGGAGTGGGACAAATTGCGTTTGTTTCCTGAAATCAAAATTTAACCAAGTTCAATTATGCAGGAAGAGAAATACGTACGAGGCATAAGGAAGAGTCAGGACACCACAGACAACCGACGGGCGAATCCTGGTTGAAGGAAAGACAAATATCTCTGTTTATTGACTTCTGCCCACAGGACATTTGCACAGGATCACAGCCTCATCTCTTTATGCAAGACATGCAAGTGTTTTACCATCCCAACGAAAACAATAATCTTTCGCACTATTTTACTTTTGATATCGACTTTGGTAGTTCTTGTGCCATCTTCATCGATGCTCTCAACTCCCACGTGATCTTTTTTCGGTTTTCGCAGTTCTCCTGACTCCCACAACTGCATCCTCTGCATTGCCCGCTGATCTAACTATTCCTCCGGATAAGATACTTGCGCGGATGTTGTAAAAAACAAAAAATTGTGGGTTATGGTAAGTGCTTCAAGAACATGTATTCAAGGCGGAATGTACAACCCCAGAAACAGCAAACAGCAAGCAAACCTGAAAAATTGCTAACCTCTGACTTAAGTGCAGTAATTAATTATCGTGACGGATCATCAATTGGACAATACAAAGTGAAGATATTGCAGACTGAGTCAGATCACACTTCTTCGAGATGCGAAAGATGAAGCTCCAAGCCAGTATACGACGACCGAGACTCGAAATATTGTTGGATTGACAATGACTCCGAAAAACTCCAAATCTCCAGGCTGCAGTGAGTTCACCAAAGGGGATTTCAATAGACTGCTTAACGATAAGATTGAACTGTGGATAGAGGTTTGTAAGTTCTTAGTTTGTCTTCATTATATTTATATGTTTTTTTGATGAAATACCGGTATCGATTAGCAAAAGATTTCGATCGAGTTTGATTTCACAACTTCCAAACGACAGCTGATCTTGCTTGATTTTGATTAAATGGAAAGTAGCATCCAAAATTAAGAAGGACGTCAAGTTGGTTGAAATTATATCGAAAAACATCGGGGCTGATGCTGACATTGTCGGTCAAACGCATCATAAACTGTGCGAGTTTCAAAATCACAGATTCTACGTTAAAGTATTGTAATGTCTTTTACAATTTTAACTCTGTTTCATTCTTTCGATCACGGTTGAAAACCTCTCTTCCTGCTGGTAACCTATGGAAATGTAAACATGATTTTCAAAATTTCGATCTCTTCTTTAGGTATATATTTCTTTTTTCTTTATTAATCGGACTAATTTTGGATCGAAACTTTGTTGAAGTCATCGTCAGTGGGCAGATAAAGACATAGTAAAGTTATTCCACAGTAAACTAGACGGAATCAAACGTCCAAAAATGAAAGGGCGGAAAATTCATTCATTCTGGGATGTCGAATGCCTGCTGACAGCAGAGGCCTGGGAGACAGGGTTCATCTCCGCCATTCACCAATCAAGTGTCGCTGTCTTATTCATATCGAACCATTGTCTCAAGAAAATGAAGAAAGCAGACGTAGAATCGGATAATGTGCTGTTGGAGGTAAGCGAAATATCACTTCCTTTTTTTCATTTAATGTTATTCCAATTGTTTGATTAGTGGGAAGAAGTATTGCAAAGGTTTCCTTCTCAGAACGTGATTATATTTCCAGTTCTGGTTGGCAGGAAGAAGGCTTTTAACAAATGATTGTGCCATAAGCGCAGTCCGCGAGTGCTAACCATACGACAAACTGTTGAGGAAATATTTCGAATACAAGGAGATTCAATAGTTGAACTCACAAAGCTACACGAGTTTGTATTTAGTAAAAAAAAAAATCTTTATTTCTCAATTTTTTGAAATAGAACGGAAACAAAGATTCTAAGCACGTTCAGTAAGATTACGGAACGAACTAAACCCGATTATAACGTCTCAGTGCTGAATTTTGTTTTATCATCGTCGCAAATACACCATCTTCGGAATTTGCTTCGTCCGCTTGACATAGTAATGAAAGAAGAGCGAGCAAGAATACTTGAAGCCCACGTTCCAGGCACTCGCTCATGGCTACTAAGCTCTTTAATGAAATTTAGGATGACAGCGGCGCTTATGATGAACGGACGTATTGGTTGCAGGGAAATGCAGGTGTGGGGAATCAGTCATGATGGCATTGGTGGCAGATGAGCTCGAACGACGAAATTTGCTAGCTGGAATGTTCTTTGCGAAACACGACGATGTTGGAAGAAATAACGGAAGGAATCTCATACGAACGCTTTGCTTTCAATTGTGCGAATGGAATGCGGAATTTGGAAGGTTTGTGATCAGCTCGGTGGTAGATGCGAATTTGGTTGGTGATATATTAGTCGATAACACGAATGTCGAGAAAATGTTTCAGAATTTAATCTCAAATCCTTTGGATGAACTATCAAAATTCAACACAATGCAGATCGTAATTGTCGTTGATGCAATTGATGAGACAGGGGTTAAAGGAGAAAGAAATGAATATCTAGAGATTTTTTGAAGTCATTGCAATAAGCTTCCTTCATACGTCAAGTTATTGATTAGCTCTAGACCTGAGGAAGATATTCTGCGAAGCTTCGTAGGTCTTAGGACGACGAAGTTGGATGCCTCCGATTCGAAAAAAAGAGAAGATGTATTTATTTTCGCGCGAAACTTTGTGAAACAAATAATAATGCCGAAGGAAGATTTAAACAATGCTGCGAAATTACTTGCCGAAAAATCTGGTGGATTATTTGTCTGGCTTGCGATGCTACGTAGAAATTTGATGTTATCGAGGACGATCACGATAGATACCATTCAGCAAATGAGCGTAGACGTCGGATAAAGTAATGGATGAAATTTACTTTCCAAATTGGATCGGATTTTTGGAAAAACTCGAGATTTACAGCTGAAAACCGTTCTTTCCGCAATTTTGCTCGTTTTTGAGCCACTAAATCCTAACGAATACACTGCCCTACTCGAAATTTCTGTTGATGTTGTAGGATCAATCGTGAAGCAATTTGGACCCATTATATCTGTCGATACAGAGGGAAGAATACGATTCTTCCACAAATCCGTTGCTGATTATCTCACAGATGTTACTCGTTGCTCTGACATTCGATTTAGCGTGCAATCGGAAGATTTTCATGCGTTTTCACCGAGAAATGTTTAAAGGTTCTTCAAAACCTTTTAAAATACAATATCGCCAAACTTCCCGTCCATAAACTGCATAAAGACATACCGAACCTGAGCGAGTTGCTTGTGGAGCACGTCCAGAAGCAATTGATTTATTCAGCTCGTTATTTCTGGAGACATCATTTGGAATCTGACTGCGAACACAGAAATTTTACCGAAATTAGAAATTTTACTGAAACTAAGCTTTTAAACTGGATCGGGCTTCTCAGTTTAATTGCGTCCACTGTTATCATTCCCACTGCAGTTCGTGCGCTATCGAATAAATTTCCGACGTCGCCTGCGGATATCAACGTTCACACCAACGACCTGCTCTCCAACACTTTACACCTGTACCAGAAATTTAACCAACCCATGTCCGCATCAGCGCTTCAAATATATTCTACCGCGATTCCGTTTTCTCCCAAAAAATCGACCATCTATCGTCATTTTGTGGTCAAGTTACCGACAGAAAAAATACCGCGTGTTATAACCGTCAGGGATTAAGTGGCCTGCTTGGTTAATGACACTTGAAGGACATCGAGAACAGGTTTTGTCAACGGCAATTTCCAGAGATGGAAGCGTATTAGTCTTGGCAAGCAGCGACAAAACCATAAAGATTTGGTCGATATCTAGTGTAGAAGAGTTGAAGACGTTGACTGGGCACACCAATTGGGTATATTCAGTTGTAATTTCTGCAGATGGAAGATTGATTGCTTCAGCAAGCGGCAATAAGACCTTGAAGATCTGGTCGTTCGAACTAGAGGAAGCTATTAGGACTCTGGTAGGGCATTCTGATGAAGTACATGCAGTTGCAATTACGGAGGATAGTCGTTTCGTTGTTTCCGGGTGCGATGATGGAACGATGAAAATCTGGCTGATGGAAACTGGAGAAGAAATCGGAACCGTAATTGCTCATACGGAGTCGATATATTCTATTGCGGTCTCGAGTGATGCGAGTTATATTGCATCTGGAAGTGAGGATAGAACCGTGACGATCTGGTCACTAGAAACCGGCGAAGAAATACACACATTGTATGGCCACTCCGAACCGGTGAATGCAGTGGCGATATCGACTGACGGTCGAATGATTGCGTCCGGTAGTCTAGATACAAACGTGAAAATCTGGTCTTTGGAAACGGGTGAAGAAATGATAAATTTGATAGGACATCAATGGAGCGTGACTTCAGTGGCGATGCAAAACGTCTAGAGTCCGGAAGTGCAGTTATGACCGTCAAGATCTGGTCTCTCGAGAATGGAGATGAGATTATAGAGCTAGTCGGATATCCATCATACGTCAACAAGGTTGCAATATCGGATGATGGACAATTTGTTGTTTCGGGAGGCGACGATACAACAATAAAAATATGGTCAACAATGACAAATAGCGAAAGCAACAGTGGTTTCACTGGTCACTCCAATTGGGTAAATGTATTGGCGGTATCAGTCGATGGAAGGCTCGCTGTTTTGGCCAGTTTTGACAAAACTATAAAGATTCAGTCGTTAGAGAGTGGTGATCTGCTGAGAATTTTGACTGGACATACTATGGATGTAGCAATTTCATCGGACGGGCATTACTTGATATCAGAAGATCGGAAAGGGAGAAAAGTAAATAATTTCTGTGTTTCGGGGGCGCGGCGGCGGGGGGG